>JAGFNQ010002125.1:122292-278821 GCA_024364735.1 Boesenbergia rotunda
CAGGATGCATTTTTTGTAGAAAATAATTGTGAAAAATTTATTGAGGCACCAATAATTGATTTCATTGGACATGATGCAGATTTGGATACATTTCATGCAGAGACTGATATTATTTTATTTCCTTCGTACCCTGCACGCTTGAGAGAGATATTACATTGCTTTGCAGGGTCCAGAAGACTTCAGGAGTGGGTGCTCCATCTGAACAGACTTCAACCTCTTGGAAGGACTTCTAAAAGGCATAAAGAAGGAGGAGATGATTTTACTTTAACTCGAAGCACTCCATTCCTTCAATGGATTTTGAACCTAAATCGCCTTCGGCCACCGGAGCATTTTTCTGTAAAGTTCAAGTGTGGGGGAGTTTTAATTCTCTCAGCCACCCATGTTCCTCCACTACCACGATGGAGGCTACTTCTGGATAGACTCCGTCCACCAGAAATAAATGGGAGATTGTTCTTTCTTGCATTTTTCCTTTATTTTTTCTAGAATCAGAATTTTCCTTTGAATTGAGTCCTTACTAATAAATGCATGAGTAGAGTAGAATGCATAGGAGACATTGTAAATACCTTGTTATTTCTTTTGTCACTTTTTCTTGCATGAGTAGAAATAAATGTATCCCTCTAGGTTATCTCCATGGCATTTTAGAATCTCTTGATAATAAATTAAATCTGGTTGATAAAACTTAGGGTTTGAGTTCATGGATGAATTCTTGGATGCTTGAGTACTACTTGGTTTTAGATTCTTAATTGATGACTTGAGATGAATTATTTTTGCCTAGTAAGAATTAGCCTTATATTTGTGACACATACATGTTATTGTACTCTAGAACTTGCTTAGGTTCTTTCAAAATCATATATCAATGATTGGATCACATCTATAGAGACTAATCAATTTGTTTCCCCTTCCATGTCAATTCTTGGCAAAAATCATGTCTATTCTATTTGTCTTTCCTTATTCCTAATCTTAACCCCAATTTTTCTATGAATTTGTTTGCTTGGGATGTTTTCTTGATGTTACTTTGCCCGAGACGGACAAAGATTTAAGTGTGGGGGAGTGACTAGTGATTTGGAAGCAATTTTTATCAAGGATGCACTTCATTTCGAAAGAAAAATTTTTTTTTTGCCAAGTGAGTTGAGTTTGGTGTCAAAAATGAGCAAGAGAGGTGGGAGCAATTGGAGATTTAGATTCTTTACTATATTTTGAAGATTTAAGTGGCAAGCAATGGAAAAATCCATGCCATTTCAAAAGAAAATTCTGAGACAAAAATTGAGAAGAAGTAGTCAAGAGATTGAATCCAAAAGCAAGGAATTCAAAGAAGAAGAGATTGTTTCGGTATCACTTGATTTCAATGGGCATAGACACAGTTAGTATCCATCTAAATCTGAATTTTTGGGTGTTGAAAATCAGTGATGCAGTGCCAAATTAAGTGAAGCAGTTTTGAAGAAGAATTCTTCAATGAAAAGCAAAATGGCACACAAGCAAAAGCAAAGTTGTGCCATAGAAAAAAAATCAGTAAAGTTTTGAACTACAGCTGTACCTTGCATTTAGCTACTCTGAAGATTGACCAAATCTGAAACACACTCTGGAATCTAATTTACTGATCTGGAATGGAAGATGAATTGAATTCTGGATTGAAGCAGGAAATGCAGGAAAAATCTGTGCCATTTAAGAGGAAGAAATGTTGTGCCAAAGAAAAAAATTTATGAAGTGTGGTCAGAATTGTTTGGATTGCAGCTTTTCTTTGCTAGGAAGCTATTCGGCCACTCAGTTGGAAGGCTGAACTGCAGCTATGTGGAATCAGGAAGTCTGAGTTGAGGTTGAGTGAAGACTGATCAAAAGCTGGAAAAAATCTGAAACTGCCAGAATCTGAACTGCACTGCAGCAGTATTGCAAAATCTGATGCTTGTAATTTGCCAAGGCTTGATTTGGAGCTGCTGAAAAGGTAGTGGGATCTGTATTGGAAAGAAGCAGGAAAATTGCAGCAGGATTTGTGCCAAAAAGAAAAGAAAAAAGCTGAACAAGAGCTGCTGAAATGACACAAGTTGAATTGATGCAGTTAATTCTGAATTGCAGCAGTATGAAACATGGTCGAGCACATTAATGGAGGAAGAGCATTTGACAGCTGAGTTTTGGGGGATTTTGGAACATTAAATCTTATAAGGGGAGCTGATTTCGGTGAACCATATCTATAGGAAAAATGAAGGAAATCTAGGTGTCAAGTTGAGTCGAAAAGAAGGGAAGTAGTTTAGTTTGTATCAACTTGAGCTGAATTGGGTTTTCAAGGGCTGTGAATCAGGGAACTTGGTATATAAGTGTATCAAATTTGTATCAAGGATATCCACTGCTGATCAGAACAAAGGAGATGCTGCTGCGTGGATGTTCTATTCAGAACAGAGAAAGAAAGAAATGCAGTGAAGCTGGACAAAAATTTCTGAAGCTGTAAAAGAAATTGCAGGAACTAATTTCCATTTCTGTAGCTGTTCTTGGCTAGGAAGATCAGTAACAACTTGCTAGGATCCAAATGACAGCTGAAAATAATCTGAATGGAGTCTAAAACGTGGCTGTGAAAAATCAGAAACATTGTAAGAAATTCTGTAATTCAGCTGTGCAGAAATTGAAACTAAATGCAAGGGTGGCTAACAATTGAAGAAATCTGAATTGCATTTGTTGCTGCCGAGTGCTGCATCTGGGAGCTACTGAGTGATACAAGCCAAGTGTGAATGCAAGCTGAATTGAATGATGAACTGAAGCTGGAAAAATGCAGTGAAGGCAAGGGGCTGAAATTTAATGTGCTGATTTGAATTTTTGAGTGGAACACTTAAGGGTTCCACTATCATTTGATGCAAGCACTCTTGATGTTAATTGTTGGAGAAATCAGAAGTTTTGCAAGATCTGAAATTATATCGTGGATGCTAGACTTAAAACAGAAAAAAAAAGAGAAAGAAAGAAGTGAAAGTGATGTGCCAACCTTAAGGTGAAGTGTATCAAGAAAAGTTGCAAGGGTTGTGTAGTGAAGTTTTACTTGATTCCTCAAGTTTTCTCATTAAAATCTGATCTACAATGCTCCAGTAGAAGAATTAAGAGTAGGAAAAAGGGAAGAGCAACAGTTTGAAAGAAAAAAAAACAAGGAAACAAGTGGACACAATAGAGTTGGCACTATAAAATCATTGAAGTTTCTCTTATCCGAATCAAAAGTTTTGCTCCATTACATTCTGAATTTACTGAAGAGGAAGAAAAAGGAAAAAAAATCTAAAAAGAGAAGAGGGAAGAAACAAGTTGGCACGCAATAGCAAAAATTGGCACAAAGGGACTAGTGAGGAATTTTTATTGAATTTTTGAAGTGCAAGGCAAGAGTTTACTCCATGACACTTTTGAATTCATTAGAGGACTGACAAGAGGGACAAAGCACATTGGAAACATACTTGAGCACTCAAGTCTTCCACTTTATCAATTTTTCCATTTCCTTGATTTTTGTTCCATTTCTTACTATTTCTATGTCTTTCATTTGTTTTTGTAGATGTTGATCCTAATCATGAATAATGGTGGAGATTAGACAATAAGCAAGCCTATGGTAGTGCAAGAAGTATGTGTGTATGAGTGAGCTCCACTTACATCATCTACTTAGAACTTAAGGAGAGAGCCACCAAAATTTTCCTTGAAAGGCTAGTGATTTAAATTCATCTCAATAACTCATGATGGATGAAAAGGCTAAGTTGTTGATTTAAGGACAAGATACTAATCCATAGAGCTTAGATTTATGAGAATTGACAACCTTAGGTAATTTCTTTTCATTTGCTTCTAATTCTGCTTAAGAAAATCTAGGGGATACATATTTAGTTGTTTCGCGAGATGCTCAAGCTTAAGTGTGGGGAAGTTGATAAGTACCATTTTTATTGATTATTTTAATTGCTAAAATCTATGTTTGACCCATGTTTTTATTGTTTAATTGTGAAATTGCCCTAGATTTTAGAATTTCCTCTTATTTTGGACTTAATTACAAATTTACACATATTTGGATTATTTGGCCACTAAATTCTTGATCTATTTTTGTAGGCATGAAGAGTTCATGGACTTAGGGCATATTGGGTCAAACTTGAGTCGGAAGTGATACGGATCGAGTTATCAAGATTAGGATTAAATCTGGGTCGTCCGATTCAAAAGCGGCGAGATCTGAGCCATCCGGGACCATCTGAAGCAATCCAAGCTAGGGTTAGGGTTGATCAAGCATTATGATCAAGATCTGAAGGTTTCATCCCAATCAGAGCTCAATCAACCGTTGGATCAAGCTCGGAGGGCTCTAGATCGTCCGTTCAAAGACTAAGTTGATCTGGACCATCCGTTGCACATCTGGAGGATTCGAGCTACCACGAGGCAGATCCTGACCCCTGATCAACATCCTCAAAGTTTGGCTCAAATCAGAGCAAGATCAGTCGTTGGATTTCCCCAAATTAATCAGAACCGTCCAATGCTAAGTATTTAATCAGATTTTCCACAGCTTGAGCTCTTCGTCGCGTCTTCGCCGCAACAGTAGCATCTTCTTCGTTTTCTTCGTTTTTGCTTCAATTTTTTCTCCAATTCGAGGTGCGACCACTCAATCTCTACCTTGGATCAAATTCTGAGTCATTGGGGATAGCTTTCTTGAAGAATTCAGCTCAAATTGCACCGGAAAAGGGCTGTTTGGGGGTTTCGGCAGCTCAGCAATCCAGTCACTTGTATCTCTTCTGTGAGCCATTTCCGATCATCTGAGCCAGCTATAGGGGTTCTCAGGTGAGCTCAGATGGTCCTCGGATCATCATCGCAACCCCCATCAACTGAGGCCGAGGAGATTGGATTGAAATTCTAGCTGCGTGCGTTCTGAGCAGAGTTGATCGATTGAAGCTGCTTTCCAATGATTTGTTGTGCTTAGGGGTTCGAGGCCAGCTCTTGCTTGACGACCAAGAAGATTTGAGCTAGGGAAGGGTTGAGGATTAGTTTACTTGGTTAATTTTCAGTGTTTGTAGTTGTAATTTCATTTCTGTAGTGTTTCAGTTTCTGAATTTCTTATCAGCTGCTGTAGTTTGTTTTTCCAATTCGATTCAGTGTTAATTAGGATTAATTCCTGCAAGTAAATCAGTAGGTAGCTTGTTTAGTGAACAAGTGTTGTTAATTACAGTTTATTTTATGTTTCTTTGATTGTGTTTCATTTTTTTTTGCTGCGTATCAGTTTTTTTTCCTGTTACAGCTTGTGTATCATTCTTCTTTTCTACAATTCTCTTTAGCTCTAAAACCTTTAGCTAATTTCGCGTCTAGTGTTTTAATTTAGTTGAACTAAGTTGTTCACTTTTAGCTTCAGTTCTTAGTTTTTGTTAGCTTAGTAATTCTGCATTTCATTTCTGAATTTCTTCCCATCCTGTTGTATTTCAGTTCTGCCTTCAAGATGATTCTGCACATAAGTTGAGTTCTGAATTTCTGTTTCTGCACTCATTTGCTTCTGAAGTTTGTGTGAAGGGAACCTTAGATCCTCTGCATCTTGTCCGAACATCAATTCTGTGCATGAGTTTCAGTTTGTTGCTTGTTCTGCTTGCGGGTTGTAGCTAAATTTCTGCGGGCAGATTTTGTTTCTGCACAATTGCTTCTACATTGCGTTCTTTTGACTGATCAGACTTGGATTCGAAATTCTTCATTCACTTTAGAATAATACTTCACTGGTGGTATCATTTTCTAAGCTGAATTGGTTAGTTTCAGTTATGAAATTGTCATGTTTACAGTTCAAGTATTTAGTCAGCTTTTGGCACATTAGTTCCTGCATTTTGGTGGCAAGTTAACTCCAATTCTGCATGTTGTATCAAGTTCAGTTTCTGTAACGCCAGCTTTTTTTTTCCCTAAAGCGGCGTTACGCTAACATACTTAAGGCATGTAACATCATACTGCAGCGGAATAACTTAAGCTTTACATATACATGCCCCTACTACCATCCCTAATATAATGACATGGAACTTAACACATGAACATCATGCTTAACATCATATCGTAACATGCTTATCATCATACCATAAGGTTCATATCATATCATACTGGACAACTTATCATAAAGTTCCATAAGTCACTATTCGGGCATATAGATAGCAAAATAAAGTTCTTAGCATAAACGGTTAACACATTCGATTTCATGGGCCAAGTCACCAACACACACATACTTCAGGCCCTCCTGCTGCTTCATCGTTATCCCCTTGCATGATCTGCGGTATAAGGAAAGAAGACTATAAGCACACAGGCTTAGTAAGACTCTTTCCTACTCACTAAAACATTCGTCATTCCATAATAAGCACATAAACATTATCATATTCACCATACCCTTGACATGGCATGATCATAAACATGAGTGAACATTCGTAGCATAGCATGAGACATGGCATGAACATAATCATACTAACATTCTAAGCATAGCATGAAACATGGCATAACATAACATAATAATCTTTCATAGCATGGCATAAGACATGGTATAAACTTAAACGTAGTAGCATGACATAATACATGGCATAGCATCACGTAACAAAACTCAACCTATATGGCATAAACATAGGCATATCTTCTATCATATCATATGAACACCTTCTTAACATAATCCTGGCATAGATCATTCATGCATATCTTTTATCGTAAAGCATAAGTATAAGACATCATTATCTTAACATGATACATATCATGTATGAATGCATGGGTGGAATGCATTTACATAAGGATGCTTAACTTTTAAAACGTACTTTGAAAATGCTTAAACATCATCATCTTAACATTGGGCCCTGGCTTGTACCACATACATACATCATAAGCACGCATCCCTAAGTAAATACGAGGTAGCTAGCCTCGACCTACTAGGGTAAGGACAGCATAGTCGGTAGTCCCCGAACCGAGGCGTTCTTAAGGTGCCCATCCCTGTTGCACAGCTACGGTAGTGCCAGAACCGTGGACAGCATAGTCGGTAGTCCAAAACCGGGGCGTTCTTAAGGTGCCCATCCCTTGGACCCATACTTCGGTCCGGTACAAGCCCATACATAAAGTAAAATACTTTTCATGCTTCATCATTCATAAGCCATTCATGGCATACCTATCATAGCATAACTTGTTACGGCTCGGCCCGTCTACCGGCCCATTTACCGGTCCTCTCGACCGTCGTACCGTCGACCATCGACCGTGCCGTTTAGCATATTTATGCCTTAAAGGCATAAGCATCATCTTTCATTCATCATACTTGCCATTCATCATTTTCATTCTTAGACATGGTGTATGTACACATCATTCATAGAGCATGGCATACATTCGTATACATGGCATATCATTCATAACATGGCATATCATTCATAACCGTGGCATATCATTCATAAACATGACATAACATTCGTAAACATGGCATATCATTCATAACATGGCATATCATTCATAACCATGGCATATCATTCATAAACATAACATAACATTCGTAAACATGGCATATCATTCATAACATGGCATATCATTCATAAACATGGCATATCATGCATAACCATGGCATATCATTCATAAACATGACATAACATTCGTAAACATGGCATATCATTCATAACATGGCATATCATTCATAAACATGGCATATCATGCATAACCATGGCATATCCTTCATAAACATGGCATATCATTCATAACATAGCATATCATTCATAAACATAAATCACATCTTACCGTAGGGCTATTGGGACCCTTACTTGAAATAAATCTTAACTTTTTCCCTATTAACCCATATTGGCCGAAACTTGTGGAGTCCCAAGGCTATGTGAAAATTCACATAATCACCATCCATCATCCTTATATCATGGCAACACATAAACATATGCTTGAAGTTAAAGACTCAACCCTTAACCCTTGGGTCCTTGGGGTTGGCCGAACCATATGGGCCTCTAGGGTACTCCAAAAATTCCCAAAAATTATACTTAACCTCTACACATCATAAGGGAATATTAAATAACATTATCATGATTTTTAACATATTTATAGACATTTAAATCATGGTGGCCGAAACCCTTGAACTTAAGGTTCTGGGTTTTGCTTCTTTCATGTTGGCCGAAACATATGGGGCCTCTAGGGTACCCCAAAAATTCCCAAAAATTATACTTAATGTCTAAAAATCATAAGGAACATTAAATAACATTATCATGATTTTTAACATATTTTTAGACATTTAAATCATGGTGGCCGAAACCCTTGAACTTAAGGTTCTGGGTTTTGCTTCTTTCATGTTGGCCGAAACATATGGGGCCTCTAGGGTATCCCAAAAATTCCCAAAAATTATACTTAATGTCTAAACATCATAAGGGAACATTAAATAATATTATCATGATTTTTAACATATTTTTAGACATTTAAAACATGGTGGCCGAAACCCTTGAACTTAAGGTTCTGGGTTTTGCTTCTTTCATGTTGGCCGAGACATATGGGGCCTCTAGGGTACCCCAAAAATTCCCAAAAATTACACTTAACTTCTAAACATCATAAGGGAACACTAAACAACATTATCATGATTTTTAGCATAATTATGGACCTTTAAAACATGCTGGCCGAAACCTTTGAACATAGGAACCTTGATTTTGTTTCTCTTCAACATTAAATCCGAAAACTAACCCATATATCATGCCAAAAATCATGGAAATCATAGGTAACTATTATACCACAGGTGAGGGAGTCTTACCTTAGATTTCTTGATTTTTTTTTTGAACCTTGAAAGAGGAGAAGGAAAAAAGGACTTGGTATCTCTTAACCCCAACTAGTCTTTGTCACCTTGTAGGAACTTTAGATCTTGAGGGATGAAACCTCTTGTGAAGTTTTCCCCAAGGACTCGTCCCTTTGGTGCTCGGCAAGAATGGGAATGAAGAGGAGAGGTAATGCTATTGATTGAGAGAATAAGTAACTCCCAAAACTCCTCTCATTATAACCCATCAAGGAGGCAATTAAAGAGCAATTAAAGAGACTCTCCATGCCCCTTCACCTCCTTTTACCTCTTAACCAACCTCCACTTCAATTACTCATAAGTATTCCTTGCTAGGTGAGTTGGTTAAAGCATTCTTGGTTGTTAGAAGAGGTCCAAGGTTAAATCCTTGGCTCATGCACATTTATTTTTATTTTTATTTTCATTCCATTTATTTTATTATTTTATTTTCTTAAATTCCGAAAATCCCCCTAAAATCACCCATAATTATGCTAATATTCCTAAATAAAATTATTTTATATTTATATTAATTTTACCTAATTTATATTAATTTTACTTAATTAATACCCATTTTTTTTGGAGTCCATTTAAAGCTTATTAGTACTTAGTTTTCTCAATTTAAATGAGAAAACATGGATTTCTAAGCCCAATTTTACATAATTATTTCTGGGCCCCTCGGAAAATTATCTAAACATGCTTAATATTTTAAGAAAATATTAAGAGAATTTTCCGGGTCATTACAATCCCCCATACCTCTTGAAAGTTCGTCCTCGAACTTAGAATAATTCCGGGTACTTGCGCCTCATTTCGTCCTCGCGTTCCCAGGTAGTTTCCTCGAACCGCTGGCTTCGCCATATGATCTTGACTAGAGGTACCTCCTTATTCCTCAGCTTCTTGACTTCCCTATCCAAAATCTGGATGGGTCTGCTCTCATAGCTTAGGTCCTCTTGTACTTGTACTACCTGCGGTTCGATCACTTGGTCCATATTCGGGATACACTTTTTAAGCAGGGATACGTGGAATACGTTATGGATAGCTGACATCTCCGGAGGCAGCTCCAACTCATATGTCACCTTACCAACTCTTTTCAGAATTAAGTATGGGCCCACATATCTCGGACTCAGCTTTCCTTTCTTCCCAAATCTTGTCACCCCTTTCATAGGAGCCACTTTAAGAAATACCAGATCTCCAACATTAAATTCCAATGGTCTGCGCCGGACATCGGCATAACTCTTCTGCCGGCTCTGAGCAGTCTCTATCCGTTGTCGAATATTTTGAATAGCTCGGGTGGCGCTGTCAATAACATCCGTTGCGAGCCCCATCTCCTTCTTTTCCCCACTCTCGTACCAACATATCGGAGATCTACATCTCCTGCCATACAAGGCTTCATACGGTGCCATCCCTATAGTAGCTTGGTAGCTATTGTTGTAAGCGAATTCCGCCAAGCATAGATATCGACACCAACTTCCCTTGAAATCCAGGGCACAAGCTCTCAACATATCCTCTAATATTTGATTCACCCGTTCAGTTTGCCCGTCAGTCTGCGGATGGAAGGCGGTGCTAAATCGCAATTTGGTGCCGAGAGACTTCTGAACGCATTCCCAAAAATGCGAAGTAAAACGACCATCCCTATCTGAGATAATGGTCTTGGGAACTCCATGAAGTCTGATTACTTCCTTAACATATAGTTGAGCCAGTTGCTCAATCGAATCAGTCATCTTGATCGCCAAGAAATGAGCAGACTTCGTCAGCCTATCCACTATCACCCATATTGCATCATATCCATTAGTAGTCCTGGGAAGCCCTGAAATGAAATCCATAGAGATGTCTTCCCATTTCCACTCCGGAATCGCTAGTGGCTGCAGAACTCCTCCGGGTCGCTGGTGTTCCGCCTTTACTTGCTGGCAGGTCATGCAAGTGCTAACATGCTGAGCCACATCCCTCTTTATACCGGACCACCAGAACTTCTCCTTCAGATCTTGATACATCTTGGTGGATCCGGGATGCATCGAATAAGGGGTCTCGTGAGCTTCCGTCAGTATTTTCCTCCGAAGCTCCGGATCATTAGGGATACATAAACGATCCCTAAGGTATAATACCCCCCCTTTTGCAATATGAAAGCCACCGCCCTTTCCTTCCAGGATCTCCTGTTTTATTTTCTGAAGACTTAGATCGCCATCTTGTTTTTCCAATATATCCCCAAACAGTGCGGGTGATATTGTCATGGTGGAAAGTCGCCCGGAGATGACCTCGACCCCAAAATTCATAATTTCTCGCTCAAGTGGTCGGGGTAATTTAGATATGGACATCAAAGTGGCACTTGACTTCCGGCTGAGTGCATCGGCCACTTTGTTTGCCTTCCCTGGATGATAGAGGATCTCACAGTCATAGTCCTTTACCAACTCAAGCCATCGGCGTTGTCTCATATTCAGATCTTTCTGAGTGAAGAAGTATCGCAAACTCTGGTGGTCTGTATAAATTCGACACTGTGCCCCGTACAGATAATGTCTCCATATCTTAAGAGCGAAGACTACTGCGGCCAATTCCAGATCATGAGTGGGGTAATTCTGTTCATATTCCTTGAGTTGTCTAGAGGCATAGGCAATAACCTTCCCACTCTGCATAAGTACAGCTCCAAGTCCTAATTTGGAGGTGATAGATTCCATTTTATTGATCATTTGAGTTGCTTAAATCCCTATTTGATCTATGTTTTTATTGCCAAAATTGTGAAATTGCCTAGGTTTTAGAACTTATTCATATTTTGGACTTAAATGCAAAATTACACATATTTGAGTTAATTGGCCACTAAATTCTTGATTTATTTTTGTAGGCATGAAAGGTTCCTGGACCTAGAGCATATTGGGTCAAACTCGAGTCGGAAGTGGCCCGGATCAGATTATCAAGATCACGATTAAATCTGGGCCGTTCGATTCGAAAGCGGCTAGATCTGAGCCATCCGGGATGATCTGAAGCCATCCGAGCTAGGGCTAGGGTTGATCAAGCACCCTGATCAAGATCTGAAGGTTTCACCACAATCAGAGCTCAATCAACCGTTGGATCAAGCTTGGAGGGCTCTAGAGCGTCCAATCACAGATAGAGTTGATCTGGACCGTCCGTTGCATATCTGGAGGATCCGAGCTACCACGAGGTAGATCCTGACCTCAGATCACCATCATCAAAGTTTGGCTCAAATCAGATGAAAATCAACCGTTGGATTGAAGCAAACAAATCTGAGCCGTCCACTGGTTATTATTTAAGGAAATTTTCTCCGCAGCCAAGCCTCGTCGCGTCTTCAGAGTTCTTCGCCGCAATTAGTGTTCTTCGTGTTCTTCCTTCATCCTTAGCTGTTTTCTTCAATCCGTTGGCGCGACCACTCGATCTTCTTGCAGAACTCATGTGCTAGATCGTTGGGGAAGCAATCGGACTTGTTTCCGGATCAAATCTGCCCAAGAACAGAGTTGTGAGAGGTTTCTACAGCTTTGGACATTTAACACTCTTCGGATCGGCTGCGCTCTACCACCTTCCTCCAAGGCTATCCAGAGGGGTTCCCTGAGTAGTTTTGATCATCATCCACTCACCAATTCACGCAGACACAGCTGAGATGAAGAAATCGCATGGAACTTTCAGAAATGGGCAGTTTGAGCTGTATCCAATCGCTGATGAGTTTTTCCCCATGATTTGCTGAGCTTGCGGGTCCGAGGCTCACCTTTGCTTGACAACCAAAGAGTATCTGAGCTCAAGATGGATCGAGGAGGAGTTTAGATCATTAATTTTCATTGATTTTGCTGTAGTTTAACTTCTTCTGAATTCTGTCCTGTTTTTGAACTTCAGTTTCATTAGCTGTAGTTGTTTTCTGAGTTGTTTAGTTTAATTAGGATTCTAATCTTCAATGTTAGTAAGTAGGGAACTTGTCTAGTGATAGTTTAAGTCAGATCACAGTTTGCTTTAGTTTTAATCCTTGCGTGCCAACTTCAAGTTGCTGCGTGCCAAGTTGTGGGCTGCGGTTCCATATTTTCAGCTTTCTTTCATTAGTTTCTGTTAAGAAATTGCTAGATAAGTTTCCTTGCACCTAGATTAGTTGCTTTAACTTGTTTTGCATTCGCTAGTGCAGCCTTTGATCCATTGCAAATGGAAACTCTTTAGTTAGCCTTTAATTTTTGCATCCTTAGTTTCAAGCAATTCTGAATTCTGCATATTAGTGATTTCAGTCATCTTTTCACTAGTTTAGTCAAGTAATTGCTAGTTTAACTTCCTTATTTCTAGATTAGATACTTGTATTCAAATTATGTTAGCTAGATCAGCCTTTAGCTATAGCAAAAACAGAAAAATCAGTAGCTAAACCGTAATTCCTGCAATCTGAATTTCAGCATTTTGTTTCTGATTTCCGTGCTTTTCTAGTTCTGATCTTAGTCCGAATCCTCTACAGGATCTTGATTTGTTCTTTCTTAATACCACTGTTTCCCAATCAAACCAATCAGTTTTAAGAAGTGGAGTTGAAAGCTAAATCAAATTTTCACTTGGAGCTAGTTTTTGGCACAAAATTTCTCCCTTGCGTGCCACATGCCTTGAACTCATTTGCATCCAAAGTTAACTTGTTTTGTGGCATATAATTGTGTTTGAATTCAATAAGCTTGCTTCCACTCATATCTGAATTTGATTGGTAGTGTTAGGTTCCAAAAATACTTTGGCTAGTGGAGTTGTGTTTATTTGGTTGAGTTCTAATTTGGCATGATATAGGATTGCCTTAGCTCATTTATTGCCGAAAACCTCCATTACTGCCTTCCTTTCATTGCATAGCTTTCCATTTTGTGTTTGAAATAAAAAATCAGTTATCAAAAACTTTGTAAGTGTTTGGATTTAGTTTCCATTAATTGAGCTTTTAGTGTCATCTCTTTGTTTAGTTCCATTGCTCAATTTCCTTCATTTTCATTTCATTTTCATTTTCAATTAAAAACCATCATCTCATTACTTATTTGAAACCCAAAAATGACACATAACTACGAGTTTGAATCAAGCACGACAACTATCCCCGAGAAAAATACGACCTGTGGCCCCTTTGCTACATTCTTATACATTTTGCTTGTAAAAGGGTTTCCAGCATTTCATTGATATTTAAATTTGATGAGCCCATACATTTCGTGACAAATTAATTAGTATATTTTGGGCCCGTCAGGAGGCATCGCTATACATATCAAAAATCTGATTACCTTCCGGAAGAGTAAGGATGGGTGCACTTGTGAGTCTCCTTTTTAGTTCCACGAAACTCTTTTCACAGTCTTCCGTCCACTCATACTTCTTGTCCTTCCGGGTGAGAGCTGTTAAAGGGGCTGCAATCCTCGAGAACTCCTCCACAAATTTCCTATAATAGCCTGCCAATCCAAGAAAACTTCTGATCTCGTTGGCATTCTTCGGCCGGCTCCAGTTATTCACCGCTTCAACCTTCATTGGATCCACCATAACTCCGTCTTTAGAAATAATATGGCCCAAAAAGCCCACTTGGTCGAGCCAGAACTCACATTTGGAAAATTTCGCATATAGTTGCTTTTCCCCAAGAATCTCTAATACTTTCTTTAGGTGCTCAGCGTGCTCTTCTTGGGTCCTCGAATAAATAAGAATATCGTCGATGAAGACGATTACAAATTTGTCAAGGAACGACGAGAACACCCGATTCATCAGGTCCATAAACATAGCAGGGGCATTCGTCACGCCGAAAGGCATAACAACAAATTCAAAGTGCCCATACCTCGTTCGGAAAGCAATCTTTGACATATCCTCCTGTTTTACTCTAACTTGATGATACCCAGACCTCAAATCAATCTTTGAGAAAACAGTGGCTCCCTTTAACTGGTCAAACAGGTCATCTATTCTCGGAAGGGGATACCTGTTCTTAATAGTTACATTGTTCAGTGCTCGATAATCTATGCACATTTGCATAGATCCATCTTTCTTCTTCACAAACAGTACCGGAGCTCCCCAGGGGGAATGACTAGGGCGGATAAATCCCTTATCTAGCAATTCCCGTAGCTGTTCCTGAAGTTCCTTTAATTCCGCTGGCGCCATACGGTAAGGTGCCTTGGAGATCGGGTTAGTACCAGGAATTAATTCAATCTCAAATTCTACTTCTCTATCGGGAGCTAATCCTGGTAATTCCTCTGGGAAAACCTCTGGGAAATCACATACCACCCAGACATCCTCCAGCTTTCGATCCTTCACTTGACTGGCATCAACCACATATGCTAGAAATCCCGTACATCCCTGGTCTAACATCTTCTGAGCTTGGAGAGTTGATAAACATTTCTTGGTTCTTCTCCTTGGCTCTCCGATAAATTCGAACATAGCACTTGCCTCTGGCCGAAAGACCACCTTTCGTTTACGACATTCAATAGAAGCACCGTATTTACTCAGGAAATCCATTCCCATTATGACATCATAATCTTTCATGTCAAGCACTATCAGATCGCAGTAAAGTTCCCTTCCTGCAATTCTGACTGGCACCGCACACAGCACATGAGTGGATGTCATTATTTCTCCCGAGGGTAGGGTCGTTAAGAACCTGCAGTCTAACACTTGCGGAAACCTATCTATCTTCTTGGTAAAGGGTACCGAAATAAATGAGTGCGTTGCCCCAGTATCAAATAATGCAGTAGCATACTGACTGGAAATAAATATCTGACCTGTGACAACCGTAGAAGCTTCCGCAGCGTCTTCCTTGGTCACCGAGAAAACCCTGGCGTTTGTTAGTGTTGGGGAGGCCTCCAACCTCGGGGTCCCTTCCAACTCGGCTGGCAAATAGTGCAACTTTGCTGGCGCGCCCTGGTACTGAGCCAGGGGTTGGGGAAGGGTCTGGTTTTTGGTAGGACAGTGAATCGCCATATGTCCTTCCGCACCACAGGTGAAACACCGGTTCGTACCCTTGCGGCACTCCCCGGAGTGGTTCTTCCCGCATGTCGCGCATTGTGGAATCTTGGTCTGTTTATTTGCTGGGCCCCCTTGAGAGTTGTTCCATGGCTTTCGTTTACCACCCTGATCCCCCTTCCCGCTAGCGTTGTTGCTCTGCGACCTCTGTCCTCTTTCATTCATCGCCTTCCGTTGCTGTTTGATATTGTTCAAATAGTGCTCCGTGAGTAGGGCACTACTGAACAGTTCTTCAGCAGTTTGGGGCCTGTTAACTCCACCAGCCACATTCAGTGTTATTTCTGGCCGTAACATCCTCAGCATAAGTCGGACCCTCTCTTTCTCAGTACGAACCAACTCAGGGCACAGTCGAGCCAGTCGGTTAAATTTCTTCACCGCCTCATTAACCGAGAGGTCACCCTGCCGAAATTCTGCGAATTCGTCATAGTGTGTGTTCGTGACCCGCATGTTGAAAAACTCTTCAAAGAACTCTGATTCAAAATCTGACCACGCCATCTGACCCACCGGCCTCTTGGCCTTAATCCTTTCCCACCACATCCTGGCATCCCCAGACAGGCAGAACGACGCACACTTGATCTTCTCATGTTCAGGCCAGTCCAGCAACTCTAAGGTACTTTCCATCGTCTTGAACCATGCCTGGGCGTCCCAAGGTTCGCCAGCACCCGAGAAATTCTCCGGTTTCAGCCTTAACCACTGGATCAAATAAGCTTCCTGTCGTGCCACAGTGGTTGGGCCCGGCGGAGGAGTGTGCGTAGCAGTAGGTGCCACAGGTGTAGCAGTCTGATTCACTAGTGGGGTAGTGGAATTTTCCTGTTGATTCATTAAGGTGTTAATGGTCTGCTGCTGCTCGCTGACCTGACGCTGAAGTTGAGTCACTAATTCCATCAGATCAGGCGATGGGGTTGCCTCGTTAAGTCGGTGACTCTGTCTTCTAGCCATGTTCCCCTTCACCAAATACAAGTATGATTAACCTCAGTATTTTGCTACCCCTATATTGTTCTAAATATCTAAGTCCTAAAATAAGATAGAGCATCATTCGTCGTTACTTATCGTAATGTACTTTTCATCATCAATACCGTTCATACTTGCATATTCTATAGTCATAGGTATCATCATTCTAGAACCATAATAGAACATAAAATACACATGAAGGTACTTACTTGGAAGCTGCAGGAGAGGGCTTGATGTGTGTGTAGTGAGATGGTAACGGCTCTGATACCAACCTGTAACGCCCGCTTTTTTTTTCCCTAAAGCGGCGTTACGCTAACATACTTAAGGCATGTAACATCATACTGCAGCGGAATAACTTAAGCTTTACATATACATACCCCTACTACCATCCCTAATATAATGACATGGAACTTAACACATGAACATCATGCTTAACATCATATCGTAACATGCTTATCATCATACCATAAGGTTCATATCATATCATACTGGACAACTTATCATAAAGTTCCATAAGTCACTATTCGGGCATATAGATAGCAAAATAAAGTTCTTAGCATAAACGGTTAACACATTCGATTTCATGGGCCAAGTCACCAACACACACATACTTCAGGCCCTCCTGCTGCTTCCTCGTTATCCCCTTGCATGATCTGCGATATAAGGAAAGAAGACTATAAGCACACAGGCTTAGTAAGACTCTTTCCTACTCACTAAAACATTCGTCATTCCATAATAAGCACATAAACATTATCATATTCACCATACCCTTGACATGGCATGATCATAAACATGAGTGAACATTCGTAGCATAGCATGAGACATGGCATGAACATAATCATACTAACATTCTAAGCATAGCATGAAACATGGCATAACATAACATAATAATCTTTCATAGCATGGCATAAGACATGGTATAAACTTAAACGTAGTAGCATGACATAATACATGGCATAGCATCACGTAACAAAACTCAACCTATATGGCATAAACATAGGCATATCTTCTATCATATCATATGAACACCTTCTTAACATAATCCTGGCATAGATCATTCATTCATATCTTTTATCGTAAAGCATAAGTATAAGACATCATTATCTTAACATGATGCATATCATGTATGAATGCATGGGTGGAATGCATTTACATAAGGATGCTTAACTTTTAAAACGTACTTTGAAAATGCTTAAACATCATCATCTTAACATTGGGCCCTGGCTTGTACCACATACATACATCATAAGCGCGCATCCCTAAGTAAATACGAGGTAGCTAGCCTCGACCTACTAGGGTAAGGACAACATAGTCGGTAGTCCCCGAACCGAGGCGTTCTTAAGGTGCCCATCCCTGTTGCACAGCTACGGTAGTGCCAGAACCGTGGACAGCATAGTCGGTAGTCCAAAACCGGGGCGTTCTTAAGGTGCCCATCCCTTGGACCCATACTTCGGTCCGGTACAAGCCCATACATAAAGTAAAATACTTTTCATGCTTCATCATTCATAAGCCATTCATGGCATACCTATCATAGCATAACTTGTTACGGCTCGGCCCGTCTACCGGCCCATTTACCGGTCCTCTCGACCGTCGTACCGTTGACCATCGACCGTGCCGTTTAGCATATTTATGCCTTAAAGGCATAAGCATCATCTTTCATTCATCATACTTGTCATTCATCATTTTCATTCTTAGACATGGTGTATGTACACATCATTCATAGAGCATGGCATACATTCGTATACATGGCATATCATTCATAACATGGCATATCATTCATAACCGTGGCATATCATTCATAAACATGACATAACATTCGTAAACATGGCATATCATTCATAACATGGCATATCATTCATAACCATGGCATATCATTCATAAACATAACATAACATTCGTAAACATGGCATATCATTCATAACATGGCATATCATTCATAAACATGGCATATCATGCATAACCATGGCATATCATTCATAAACATGACATAACATTCGTAAACATGGCATATCATTCATAACATGGCATATCATTTATAAACATGGCATATCATGCATAACCATGGCATATCCTTCATAAACATGGCATATCATTCATAACATAGCATATCATTCATAAACATAAATCACATCTTACCGTAGGGCTATTGGGACCCTTACTTGAAATAAATCTTAACTTTTTTCCTATTAACCCATATTGGCCGAAACTTGTGGAGTCCCAAGGCTATGTGAAAATTCACATAATCACCATCCATCATCCTTATATCATGGCAACACATAAACATATGCTTGAAGTTAAAGACTCAACCCTTAACCCTTGGGTCCTTGGGGTTGGCCGAACCATATGGGCCTCTAGGTTACTCCAAAAATTTCCAAAAATTATACTTAACCTCTACAAATCATAAGGGAATATTAAATAACATTATCATGATTTTTAACATATTTATAGACATTTAAATCATGGTGGCCGAAACCCTTGAACTTAAGGTTCTGGGTTTTGCTTCTTTCATGTTGGCCGAAACATATGGGGCCTCTAGGGTACTCCAAAAATTCCCAAAAATTATACTTAATGTCTAAACATCATAAGGGAATATTAAATAACATTATCATGATTTTTAACATATTTTTAGACATTTAAATCATGGTGGCCGAAACCCTTGAACTTAAGGTTCTGGGTTTTGCTTCTTTCATGTTGGCCGAAACATATGGGGCCTCTAGGGTATCCCATAAATTCCCAAAAATTATAATTAATGTCTAAACATTATAAGGGAACATTAAATAATATTATCATGATTTTTAACATATTTTTAGACATTTAAAACATGGTGGCCGAAACCCTTGAACTTAAGGTTCTGGGTTTTGCTTCTTTCATGTTGGCCGAGACATATGGGGCCTCTAGGGTACCCCAAAAATTACACTTAACTTCTAAACATCATAAGGGAACACTAAACAACATTATCATGATTTTTAGCATAATTATGGACCTTTAAAACATGCTGGCCGAAACCTTTGAACATAGGAACCTTGATTTTGTTTCTCTTCAACATTAAATCCGAAAACTAACCCATATATCATGCCAAAAATCATGGAAATCATAGGTAACTATTATACCACAGGTGAGAGAGTCTTACCTTAGATTTCTTGATTTTTTTTTCGAACCTTGAAAGAGGATAAGGAAAAAAGGACTTGGTATCTCTTAACCCCAACTAGTCTTTGTCACCTTGTAGGAACTTTAGATCTTGAGGGATGAAACCTCTTGTGAAGTTTTCCCCAAGGACTCCTCCCTTTGGTGCTCGGCAAGAATGGGAATGAAGAGGAGAGGTAATGCTATTGATTGAGAGAATAAGTAACTCCCAAAACTCCTCTCATTATAACCCATCAAGGAGGCAATTAAAGAGCAATTAAAGAGCCTCTCCATGCCCCTTTCACCTCCTTTTACCTCTTAACCAACCTCCACTTCAATTACTCATAAATATTCCTTGCTAGGTGAGTTGGTTAAAGCATTCTTGGTTGTTACAAGAGGTCCAAGGTTAAATCCTTGGCTCATGCACATTTATTTTTATTTTTATTTTCATTCCATTTATTTTATTATTTTATTTTCTTAAATTCCGAAAATCCCCCTAAAATCACCCATAATTATGCTAATATTCCTAAATAAAATTCTTTTATATTTATATTAATTTTACCTAATTTATATTAATTTTACTTAATTAATACCCATTTTTTTTTGGAGTCCATTTAAAGCTCATTAGTACTTAGTTTTCTCAATTTAAATGAGAAAACATGGATTTCTAAGCCCAATTTTACATAATTATTTCTGGGCCCCTCGGAAAATTATCTAAATATGCTTAATATTTTAAGAAAATATTAAGAGAATTTTCCGGGTCATTACAGTTTCAGCACTAAATTGTATCAAGTCTAAACATATCTTTAAGTGTGCTATTGAGCTTGAAAACAAATGGTTTTGCATTCAACTTGATTCTGAATTCTAGGTTTTAATTCTGTATATCAGTTGTAATTGTTTGCTCTTTAGTATCAAGTGGAGTTTTGGCATCAATCTTGTATCAGTTTGTTAATAGATTGATTATCATTTGGTTGGTTTTGATTTACAAATCCTGAAGTTGAACATAAGGTGTGATGTGCCATTGCCTTTTGTATCAGTTTGATGTCTTAAGGTTGCAAGTTTGCATTAATTGGTTAAAGTATCATTTGGTCAAGCTTATTTATTGCCATCACTTTGTTTAGTTTATTAGCTAAGTTTCCTCTATTTTCATTGCATTTCCATTTCTATTTGAAACCAAACCCAAATTACATTCGAAACCCAAAAATATCAATGACACATAAATACAAGCTCGAATCAAACAACTTCAACTAGTCCCGAGGAAAAATACGACCTGTGCCCCTTTACTACGTTTTCATATTTTTGATTGCAAAAAAGGGTTTCCAGCACATTTATAAATTTTAAATTCTGACGGATCCACACATTTCGTGACAACTTAACTTAGCTAAATCGGGTCCGTCAAGCTCCAAGGGTAAGGCAGGTAATCCCTAACTTTAATTTAAAATGCAATTCCAATTTGAGTTCCTCCATGAATGTTAAAAATAGTGCAAATTATTCATCCATGCATGCTAGAGTTAATGAAAATTGCTTACTTGTGCACAATCATAGTTTTAAATATAATGATCGGAATAGGAGTAACAAGGTCGATCAAAATCCTAAAAAAAGCATACATCATGATAGACCTAAGACTTTTGTACCTAAGGATCAAGGCATTAACCCCAAGAAGGAAAGATATGCCTAGAAAAATGGGTAGGTCTAGGGATGTCCAAAGTGGACATATGGACACTAAGGTTAGAAATTTGGAAAGGAAAAATCAAGCCTTGAGGGCAAGGCTTGATACATTGGAAAAGACCCTAGAAAGATTCACGGTTGGAATAAAGGGGTTAGACATGGTGTTGGGTAGTATAAAACCCAACTATGATAGATCGGGGTTGGGATACTGGTCTAAGGTCTCCAATGCCAACAAAAAGAAGTATGCTGGGGAAGCATACAATTACAGCAAGAAGGAGAAGTCCAAAAATGGCAAGGGGGTGTCATTTAAAGGTAAAAAGAATGACTTAACCAAAGACAAGGTGTCTAAGATTAAGAGAGTTCATTTTATAGGCCAAGAATCACCGGGGGCTCACTGGTGTGGTCTAGTGTGGATTGAGTCTCCTAGGGAGGTGACTAAGGCTAAGAGCTCAAGGGGGAGCTCTAGGAGTCTTTGGGATCCATGGTAAATGGATCTCAAGAGGTTTTCTCCTTGGGAATTAGATGAAATGTGCCAAAGGGTTTGGAAGACTTGGGTAAGTCTTAATCCTAGGAAATTGGCACATTAAAAAGGAGCTTCATGGAGAAAAGGATGAAAATAGGCTTATATTTGATAAACTTAGGATTTAATGGGTAAACACCATATAATTCAGTGCTAGAAATGTATCATGGTCAGAAATTAGAAGATACATTGAGGAGAAGTCATAATTAGGACTTTTGGAGGAGTTTGAATGATACAATTTAGGAGAAGTTGAGTTTCGTGTCAATCTTGAGATTTGGAGTATATTTATTTGGAAACATATTTTTCCCAAGTAGATATAGGATCCACAAATCTCCCCACAAAATTTTAGAATTTTTGGAGATTTGTAGAATTTATTAGGCATTACTGAAATTGGGCTGAAAAATCTGAAATTCATGTATCAATCTGGGGGGCAGTCGACTGATCTCAGCCCAAAAACTTTCTGTTTGTTTTGAGAGTCGACTGCCCTGGGGGGCAGTCGACTGATCCATAAGAATAGGTAAAATTAGAAGCAGAAGAAAGGGATATGTTATATTATGAGATGTTATGTCATGATTTGGTATTATATGGGTTGAAGATCATTGGATGATATTGAATGATAAGCTCTTGATGAATGAAAGGATCTGAAAGTTTCCCATATGTATCGAGGATTAAAAGATAAAAAGGGGAAGACTCTCATCATATTGAGGATATGGAAAAGAAAGAGTTGAGGACAATTCCTTGTGTAAATTGATAATAGTTAGAGTTGACAAACACAAGGAATCATAGATAAAGTTCAAAGTTGATACCAAATGCCAAGGTTTAAGGAAATTAGAATTGATACCAAAAGTCAAGCACATTTGTTGCTTTTCATGGAAACATATTTTTCTAGGATAGGGTATATACTAGCAAATGTACATGTAAACTTTTAGATTTTTCCAGGTTTTATAGGATTTTCTAGAGGGGTCTAGGGTAGAAAACTTGGGTTATTGAGTTACGAGTAACTTGACAAAAGGAAAGGTTGTGATGTTAAGTTGGGGTATAACTTAACTTGGTGTTAGCGTGTTAAGTTGGGTAGAACTTAACCTTGGAAAATTGAAAATTGGGAGAAGACATAGGTTAAGGGGGAGGAGGTTGCCTCTTAGTTGCCTTAATTTTCATAGAAAATTTTTGAGTTTTGTGTCCAACTTGGGAATGGTGATAAATACATTATGGAATGTATTTTTTCCAAGTAGGTATGGGTACCACAAACTTCTCCACAAAATTTGGAAATTTTTAGAGATTTGTGGAATTTCTGGCGTATTTCTGAAATTGACCAGAAAAGCTAATATTCAGAGTATCAATCGACTGTCATTTGGGGCAGTCGACTGGTCAGGGCTGGATTAGGTACCCAGCAGCTGATTTGGGTCCAAATGATGGAAAACAAGTATATGGGGTGCTAGTACACTGTGTTTAGGATCATTGGGGATTAAAAGATCCAATAATTGGGATATTGTTGGAATCTTTTTGATGTTAGGCAAAGGGGAAGAAGTGTTAGGTTTAATTTGGGAAATCAAACACACCTTTGCGGGAAACCCTAAGTCTAGGGGGAGCTAAGATAAAGGGGGAGCATGGTTGCTCCATTCTTGGCGTAAAGGGAACTTGGGATAGGTTCTTAAAAACCCCGTTTTGGTGAAAGTCCTAACTTGGAGGGTTAGGTGTGGGATGCCTTAGGATAGGATCCGATGTTATTTGCATTGGCATATGCATTGGCGGTGTAAGTCCAAGATGGAGTCTTGGCAACTTAAGTCCAGTTGTTTGTTTAGCATTGTTTTTGCTAATTATTGCTATTGACTACTATTTGGTTTCCCTAACTTAAACGTATTGTCAAACATCAAAAAGGGGGAGATTGTAGAGGCAATCTGTGGTCCGAAGTGACCATGAGTTTTGATGTTTGGCAAAGGGTTTAAGTTAGGTTTTCCCTTGTGTTCTAATATGTGTATGTTGAGTGTGCAAGATGTACAGGTTACACATATGGACTTAGCTGGACGGCCTCGGTACGTTGAAGGGTGATATGGAGACAAGCTGGAGGCTTGTGTACGCACCCGAGGGAACTTGGTATAGCAGGGACGATGAGCTGAGGGGCGCGGACTTCGAGGCATGCGTGAAGGATGGCATGGAGGCAAGCTGGAGGCTTGCGTGCATCCGAGGGACGGGAGCCAAATATGAAGAGGGTGCGAAGGTAATAGTCGAGGCTACTGATGAGGAGTCAGTTGAGTCATGAGGGTACGAGTGTTGTGTGATTGTACTCGAGAAATCCTAGGGTTCGAGTGTTGAGAGAAGTGTACTCGGGAAGGAAAACCCTAGGTGTGTGAGTAGACCAGTCGACTGCCCTTGGGGCAGTCGACTGATGAAACTCACAAAAGGCAGTCAGCTCTAGACCAGTCAACTGCCTTGGGAGCAGTCGACTGGTAGCGGCTGATGAGTTGGCTGAAAATTCGAACGTTGGGGTGCAACGGTCGATTTTCAGTGGCACCAGTCGACTGCCCTGGGAGCAGTCGACTGGTGGCGAGGGTTTTCAGCCTTAGTCCTATTTAAGAGGACTTCGTGTTAGCTGAAAGGTTTGACAATTTTGATCTTGGTTAAAGGCCAAATAGTAATCTTGGTGCTCAGGCATTGTCGAGGTGTTGTGGCGAGGTTTCTCCACCCACAAGAAGCGACAAGGGCTAGCCGGAGGTTATCCGGGGAATGATCCACCGAAGGATTCTTGGATTAGTCACCCTTAGGGGTGGATACCAAGTAAATCATTCTTGTTAGCGTTGTTTGTTTTCATTATTATTGTTTCCGCTTGCGCAACTAACAACGTAGGTACAAGAAGAACCGAAGATTTGCTATTCACCCCCCCCCCCCTCTAGCAACCGTACAAGATCCAACACGCAATACCCAGACTAAGCCTATGTATCTCGGGCAACCCTAGCACCATGAGGCATTAGGGTTTTGATTTCTTGGTTGGGCGTCCTTAGCACCCAGACCAAGCCTAAGTACCCCGGGCATCCGTAGCACCGTGATGAATTAGGTTTTTGTTTGACGTACTAGTACTTGTGCGATGGCATGTTCCTTTATTTCATAAATTCACTGCAAGGCAACAAGAACACATAGGCAAGTACATAATATGTGACACACCTCTTACCGGGGGTGACCGGATTGGAGAGAGCTGGCCTGTTCTAGCTTCGTGAGCCGTTGGGTTCCTACCCTCTTGTGAATGACCGCTTCCTCTAGTAAGTCTTCCTACGCCTTCGAGTTTTTCCGGGACTCCGATCTGACTTCCCCACTGTAGCATCGCCGAGACACTAGTTGATCCCCTTTGACTTCAGCCACTCGGTCACCCACCGGGAATTTTATCTTCTGGTGGTAGACAGAAACCACCGCCTGGAAGACACTGAGTGCCGGGCGGCACAAAATGGCGTTGTAGGATGAGGGAGCGTCAACGATCAAGAAGGGTGTCCTCCTGGTTCTCTCGAGTATGTCGCTACCCAATGATAACGATAGGGTGATTTGCCTATCGACTATACTCGATACCCAGTGAAGTCAAACAGCGGGGCCGAGACCGGAAGTAGTTCATCCTCATTGATCTACATCTGATCCAGAGCGTCCTTATACAGGATGTTCACGGAACATCCTGTATCCACAAAGATGTGCTTGACCTCATAGTTGGCGATGTGGGCAAGGATCCCCAGGGCATCTTCATGGGGAGTTTCCACCTCTTCTAAGTCTTCGGGGCCAAACAAGATCATAGGGCCATGATCCTGGCTCCAGCTCGTCCCAATCGTATAGTTCTCCAGACGCCAAGTGTTAGACTTCCTTGCCCGATGGGAATCTCCTCCGGTAGGTCCTCCGGAGATTACTCCCACATCTCTAGAAGGCGGGTCGCGTGCAGGGGTCTTGCCCTTCCTGGGGTCTCTTTCCAAGGAAGGAGACCTGCGAGGTGCAGGCCCCCGACTCCTTCCCCTTAACCGCGATCGAGATCGGTGTCTGGTCTCATTTTCTCCCGACGACTTCCATCTGGGAGAAAGGCTAAGCCGAGGGGAATTTCGGTGATACCCCGTCTTCTTCCACTTCCTCCATGGTTTGGTGTCTGCCTCCTCACTCAATATTTTTCTTCAAGGCATGACACTCCTCGGCGGAGTGTGTCATACTGCCATGGAAACCGCAGTACTTCATCAATAGCTCCGGCTGCTCGGTGTCTACTGTCTCGACCAGTTTTAGCCTGCCAACCCACTGGTCCTTCCCTAGGTGAAGGTATTTTCCTCGGGCTGGTGCTGGGGGTTCTCTCCTCTAGGACAGAGTGACAACTTGAGGGGGAATCCCAGCTGACTCCTTGCGTCGGGCGAATTGCACAACCTCCACGTTGATGTACTTGACCGAACGCCCCAGCAGATCATCGAAGCTGGCGGGTGGCTTCTTCACCAATGATCGGAAAAAATCTCCTTCCGAGAGCCCTTGGGTACTGGCACTGACAAGGATTTCCGATGTTACACTTGGCACATCTTGTGCCACCCGGTTGAACTGCTAGATGTACTCCTTGAGCGGCTCTTTCGGCTTCTGCTTGAGAGCGAATAGATTGAGTGTCGTCTTCTGATAGCGACGGCTACTGGCGAAGTGGTGGAGGAAGGTGGTTCTAAACTCCATAAAGGAGTTGATGGAACCTGGAGGCAGCCTCTGGAACCATCGTTGGGCTGCTCCGGACAGGGTGTTCAAGAACACCCGACACTTTACACCATCGGTATATTGGTGTAGGAGCGCCGCATTTTCAAACTTGCAGACATGATCCTCTGGATCTATCTTCCCATCATAATCAGCAATCCCAGGCCCGCGAAACTGCTTCGGTATGGGGTCTTCTACAATCTCAGATGAGAAGGGAGTAGAGGGAGCCTTAGGGGAGGCCTTAGGTTCCTCCCTCTTCCCCTGTCCATCTTCATGTCTCAGCGCACTAGAGACTACCGAGTTGGCCTTCTCAATGTCTCCGGGAGAGTCTCGCCGGTGGTCCGGGGCTGCCCCGGCTCGTCGCCCCGGTGGTGTAACGGATCTTCGCAGTTAAGGGTACGAGAGAGAGACTCTGGGGATCTCCTCCCGCACAGAAGCACCTCGCTGTGAGGCGGCCTGCTCGATTTGGTGTTGTTCGAGCGCCTCTTTGATGGCGTTGGCCACCATGCGATCCAGTTCCTCCTTCGTCAGGATAATGGATTGTCCCACCGATTCTGCCATCGGTACTCCTTTTGGTGCTTTACTAGTTTCCCACAGACGGCGCCAAACTTGTCCCGGAAGGAATCGACGTCGACGGACAGCCACCAAGGTTCAGCCCACACGGACGCTGATGCAGAAGGAAGAACTTCACGCCCTGCGAGATCAACACGAGCGTTAGGGGAACACGCCGGAGGTTTTCCGGCAGTGCCCACTCCGACGCTCAAGTCAGTGCCTAGATCCAGGAGATGAAGAGAAAGCAGGAAAGAATATACGTAAAGTAGAGAGTGCGTAACCCCTTTACCGAAGGGGTTGGAGTATCTTTTATACCCGCGGCGGCTGTCTCACGAGTCACCACGATCTTTGCCACGTCCCCCCGATTGTCGATTACAGGATAACCTTTACAACGGTTCACATCGCCATTAAGTTCGGACCGTTGCGACAATTATAGGTCATGATGACTCCGTGATAAGGGGTGATGGTTATCCGCAGATCTGAAGAAAGGGGGATCGTTACTTGAGGCCGGATGCTTCTTGGGCTCCGCTTCCCCGAGGTGATCTCGGGGTTTTCTGTCCCGGGGGATCCCGGGCATTCCGTTTTCCCGAGGTGGTCTCGGGGACCTGGCTTCCGGAGGTGATCTCGGGAGTGCGTCTTCTGATTTGAACTCCGGGGTGTGTCTACTCGCGAGGGGTCCCGGGGGATCCCCTTCCCGAGAGGGTATTGGGAGTTCCGGAAAGAGAGTCGTTCAGAATCGCTATATCTTGTCACACAGCTTCTTCAACCCACGTGTCAGCCACGGGGTACTCAACCCCATCAATGGGTTTAGTCACTCTGCCAAACATCAAGTCTAGTTTGGCTTATCCCTTTGTCAAACTGATCAACCTTGGGTTCTCTGTTAATCATCAGATCCTGTTTGGCTAACCCTTGTTCGAACTAATCAAACCTCGGTATATTGCTTAACATATCATATCTACGTTTGATCACTCTGCCAAACATCAAGTCTTGTTTGGCTAACCCTTGGTCAAACTGACCAACCCTGGGTGCTAATCACTCTATCAAATATCACGTCTTGTTTGGCCAACCCTTTGGTCAAACTAATCAAACCTAGGTTTACCCTGCCAAACATTAAGTCATGTTTGGCTTAACCTTTGGTTAGATTGACTAAACCTTGGTATATTGTCAAACATCGAAACACTGGAGGTTGACTGTTCATGTCTGATGCTTTTTGCACCAACATAAAGTCAGCCTAAAAATAGCATAGAAGGAAGTAGATGGGGAATAGTCTCACAACTATAAATTCTAAGAGTGTTTGCTTCCTTATATGTGTTGTTGTGTTAATGAAGTTAACAAAAGAAAAACACAAGTGTTCTCTTCTAACGAGCGAGCAGGTGCTTGTACCTGTGAGCCCGCGGCCAGCCACCTGCTACGCTCGCAAGCTCACAATTAGCGCTTTGTTGTCGCATTTTTCACTTCACATCATCGCGAGGAGCATTGAGGAGCTTAAATTTATGCTTCAAGTGATGTGGCAGTGCCTACATAACACTTGGGTTACATGTCATGTTCACATGTGACGCAACAGTGCCTATGTGGCATTCGGGTAGGTAGTGAGAGATGACTGGACTACTGACTGGGTTTACGAATGGCAACCGTTGGATCGAAAAGAGGTGCTGGATCACAAGTGATGAGATTTAGAGCGTTGATCGCGAAGAGTCACGATCTTACCGTTGGTGATGAGACTTGATATGAAGCGTCAGATTGAACCTGGCGGCTAAGATCAAAGGAGGATCTGAAGGGTTACAACCATTCAGATCTGGTGACTGAGATCAAAGGGCTATCTGAAGGGTTACAACCCTCCAGATCGAACGGCTCAAATAAATCCTAAACTAAAGATCACAATCACTCACCAAAGGGTACCTCACCTCTTCTCCTTGTATAAATAGAATCCTCTAGATGCTGGAATTATTCATTCAATGATTCAAAAATAAGACTCAATCATATCTAGCATATCTCATCTTCTGCATTCAGAGTCCAAAAAGCCTATGAGAAGGTTCGCTGGTCACGAAAGTTGAAGTGCTACTATTTCGAGATGTCGTCGTTGTATCTTGGAAAATGAATTGCTGCTATCTGTGAGCACCTGTAGTGGAGCAATATCGTTTTACAGAGATAATATCGAACACTAGCCTCGACGATCTTATATCAGTTTGTGTCCTTCCCGGCAACCCAATCGTCTCACAGTCTTTGCTTGTAATACATGTTCTAATTGTTCTTGCTTTCCACGGTTCATCCTTTCTTCATGAGTCTGTAATGATCGGTTTAATTCATCAACGATCATATCTCCAAATCTTTGGGCACTTCAATTGCAACAAAAACATGACTAAACTTTGTGCTAAAAGAGCGTAGTATATTCTCAATTACCTGAATGTCAGGCACGATTTCTCTAAGTCTCTTCATTTGATTGACAACAGCAAAAACTCTTGTAAAGTAGTCAATGATATGTTCACTCTCCTTCATAAAGAGTGATTCAAACTCAACCCTTAGAGTTTGAAGTCGCACCTTCTTCACCTTGTCTACTCTCATAATAGAGTTATGAAGTGTCTCCCATGCTTTCTTTGATATTATCTCATTGACTATTTTCTTGAACATATCTTCATCCAATCCAAACCTTGATGGATGATGGTAATAGCACCTTGTTCTCTCTTTCTCTAAAGCATCCTTTTGGTTTTAAGGTAGAGTTGTCACATCCAAAGGCTCTTCAAAATCATTTTTAATGATATCTTACACTCTTTGGGATCCAAGAATAACCTTCATTCTGAGTAACCAACTCTCATAGTTCAATTGAGTAAGTTGGAGGTATTGAAAAGAAAAGGATCTTAATGTTATTGACTCTGATACCACTTTGTTAGAAGATGATGGGCTCTAAAAAACTTTCTAGGAAGAAAAGAAGAGTTATAGTATAGCAACTTTGTATTGAAACTTCCCATTATATGAGCATTTATACCACTCAATAGAAACTCCTAGACCATACATCATTAATTAGATACATGAACATATTCTATCTAGATACATGAATTATAAGATTATGTTTCACGTGGTTCATATACATCAAATATTTATGATTATTCAACTTCTAACAAAGAGCATTGCAAATGTTCCCCTTGACCGCCTTCTAGTCTCTTCCTTGAGTTTTTTCGTACCTTTGTTTGAAGAATCTCCATGCTAGCCGACGTTCCAAAAACCGCAAATCACCTGATTAAAAAAAAGATACCAGAAGCAACCTAAATTATATCCCACGGATTGATTTTTTTTTTTTTTTAAAAAAAATTCTTCTAGATAGAAAGACCCAAGAAGGAGGCCTCTTGGGCCTATCCTCGGGTCCGGCGCCCGGGACAATCAATGATAACGATACAGAGACAATAACCGATCAGCACTATTAAAAATTCAGCGTCGAAGGTGCCGATCGAAGATCCCCAAGTGTGTGGCTACGCAGGCATGCATTCCCCGCACGAGCGGGTCGCTCGCTGCGCCTCCTCTCTCCATCACTATCAGCCGGAGGAAAACGGCACGTCGTTTGGCTGAAAGTCCACACCAAGCGTGGGCGGATCGTTAGGTAGATCGCACTCTCCGTTCACACTCGGTCGACCAGTATAATCGATAGTGTGCGGTGACGATCTCGCACGTCGAGCTGTCTTCGATCGGTGATGTGTCCGTGGAAGCAACGAGCGTATCATCCGGTCGTTGTACCTCTCCATGTATTTAATAGATTTGTTAGTAAATAGGAATCGTTAGAGCGTAATTATCTCTTTTCACTGTACATTAGTTTTTTTTAATCATCATGATTTATTACTTTCGTCTTAATTTTAAAACGAATAATAATTTTATCATTGTTAACTTGTGCGTTTGCTCCTGATGATTATCCTTTCATTTCGTCGCCGGTGGGTCACTGATTCGTTGACATTTTTTTCTTTTGACTTGGAATGGAGTGATATATGGGATGATTATGATCCCTAGAGTAATTTCTTTTCTTTTAAAGAAAATATATATATTTTTTTCATCTTACCGTGAAGAACACGATTATGATATCAGGTTGCGGTTTACAATTGCACTCCGAACGGCATAACAATTTTTGATTTTTTTTAATTATTTTGAGAGAGAAAAAAAAACGGCACGGAAGTCGGACGAGACACGCCACCAACCATTGCCATACCCCGCCATTAACTACAAGGACATTGGGGACCCACCCAACGCGGTAGCGGAGGACGAATAGGACAGGAGATGCTTGGGCGAGGGCGACCTTAACAGCGACCTGGGTCAAAGAGCGGCGGCGGCGGGGCCGACGCGCCAGGCGGAGGTGGCGATTAGCGGTCGGGTGTGCCAGCCGAGGGTGAGGCAGCCGTCCGCTTCTTCCACCCGGAATCCGTCGCCGCCGGCGTAGAGGGCGAGGAGCATACTGGCTTGCTTGAAGGCGTTCGAACCCAAGTGCACGGGCTCGAACCCGGCCTGCGCCATTCGGCTCCGCCATCGCCCCAGCGTTTCGTGCCGCTCGGTCCGATCCGTGCCCTCGCTGGCCACCACGTTGCAGATCTGTCGGCCGAGGTAGGCATCCGCCATCGCCCGGTGCCGCTGCTGCTCCTCCAGCTCCCCAGTGTCGCCGCCGTTTTCTAGTGAGTCGAACATGCTCGAGTAGTAGTGCAGCGCCTCCGTGAAGCGCTCCAGGAACGTCCTGCCGTTATGGTTCGCCTCCTCCTCCACCACCGTCACGATCCGCGGCCGCAAAGCCCGCACCGTCCCTAATACCTTCTCCATCGCCCCCGGCCGCGCCAGCAGCTGATGAAGCTCCATCACTGAGTTCACGGCGACCGCCTCGTCCACTCCATCGCGGCCGCCCCTCTTCCCCTCCGGCTCGAGCAACATCTGCGGCTCGAGATCGGCGAGGCTCGAGGCTACAAAGCCGTGGAAGTGGAAGTCGATGCCGATACTCTCTGCGAGCATGGACAGCTTCCATCCCACCTCCTGTAACGTGTCGGAGTTGTCCGGCTGCGGCGGGCCGATGCCTGTGAGGCGGAACGAAGGCGGCCCGCCGGGGCGAAGCGCTAGCGCCTGGAGTAGAGCCGGCCACTGCATACCCTGCTTTAGCCCAAAGTCGATGACGTGCACCTGGCGGGAGCTGGCGAAAGCCTCGAGGATGGCTTGGTTGGCTGTGAAGTGGGCGAACTTGAGGTAGGGCGCGCTCTCGTAGAAGTGCGAGTGGAGGAGATTGAGGGCGACACGATCCGCCTGGGGAAGGGGACTATGTCGGTAGATCCGGCGGGCGAGAGCCTCAGCGAAGTAATCGGCCACTTTCCTCATTGGGCCGCTTTGGGAGGCAGCTAGCGCCGAGATCTGCTTCAACAGGGCGTCCGCCGCCTTGAGGTTCTCCTGCTGCACCGCCTCCGCGGACGCAAGCAAGGCATGCACCAGGCGGATGCCAGTCTCTTGCGTGTCCACCACCACCACCGGAAGCGCCGCCGTTGCCAATTTCAGCGACGAGGCCGCCTCCTTCGCCGACGAAGACGAGGACGAAGAAGAGCAAGTCCTCATTCGTTTCGGATCTCTCGGAGACAAGATCTTCTCAGACTGGGGATCCGTGTCGCAGACAACTCGCCCAACGGAGGCGGCCGTCGGCGAAACGACGGGCTTGAAGTCGTGTAGGGTGGATGCTCGCGGGGGAGCGGCGGCGGAGGGCTTCGCGGCAGTGGAGCTGTGGCTGCTGCTGCCTCTACTGGCTGCGGCGGTGGGGGGAGGGAGTTGAGTACAAGGCGGTGCGTTGAGCTCGGAGAGCATGCTGTCGAGCCAGGCGTAGAGATCAGAGGGATCGTAGTGGACGGTGTCCGAGGCGATCTGTGGGAGATGAGAGGCGTCGTCGGTGGACATGGCGACCTCCAGTTGCTCCAGCTTCTGAGCTACGTCCGCCATGTCCGACGCCCGCACCTTGTAGCCGAGGGCGGCCAGCAGCTCGTCCACGCCGCACTCCATCTCGTCGTCTGTCCTCATCACCGGGACCATCTTCCCCTTCGCTATCTCCGGCCCCATGACCACTTCTTCTCCTCCCATTCGGCCGGCGTCTTCATGCTCTCGTTTCATGGTTATTAATCACTTCCTTTCTGGATTCACTTCACTGATCTTCTCTCTTCGCTTCTCCTCTTCTCTTCTCTTCTCTTCTCTTCTGGTGATAAGCCCGCATTTCACAGGCAGATGCCCGGGCCAGACAGACCCACTCCGTATCTTTTTATTTTAACAATAATAACAAAAGTAAAAGAGAAACAATATTCTCAGTTTTATAATACTCCTACAAAATAATTCGCTCATCTCTCTTATTTCCATTAATCTATTTTACATAAAAAAAACTCATAATAAAATTATTCGATATATAATGTGAATAAAAGAGAGGCAATGAGATTTTAGTCCCATATTAAAATTTTTCAGTGAATAGAAAGTGAGGAAGAGAATAAAGAGGCTGTATTATAAATGGGACTTTAGTCCCATATTGGGAGGCTCTAGGCCTAAATATTGATTTATATTCTTTCACAAGTATTATAGTTGTTAACAAATGGTAAGGGAGAGACTTTAGATAAGTTGAAATTAGTTTTTGTAATTTCAATTTAGTGAAAATTCTCCGAAAAAAGTCCATTTCCTCCAACAAAAATTTGATAGTATAAATTGAGATAGTAAATTTTTAAATTTATGAAGGCTCAATAAAATTCATAATAAACTCATTGCCTAAGGCATGATATTCATTAATCAACACCATCAATCTATTTTTATGATTCACTTGATTCGAAAATATCAAAATTTTGAATTTTAAAATGGTGTATATCCTTAAAATTCAGAATCACTTTGAAACATAACCATGTACTTTAGAAAACCTCCTTAATATATCTATGTCTTCATATCTGAATTTGATAGTGTAAATTAAGAGCGGTGAATTTTTAAATGGGTATTGTAAAAATTTAAAGATGCCACTGTTTTTAATTTAGACTATTAAATTTAAAATCCGAAGCAAAAATATATTAAGTAAGTTTTTAAGAGTATATTGATTTTGATTTGAAGTGCTTTATAATTTTTTAAAAATCATAAGTTAGTTTTGAATGAAATGTTGGATGGATCTTTATAGAGAAAGAGAATAGGTATTTCAGAAAGAGTAATGATAGGGACAGTGAATGGGACAGTAAATGACGTGGCAATTATTGTGTACACGTCCGATCGTCGATCGGACACTATCGGCGGCCTTCGGCCGCCGCTCCGAACCAAACTATATCCTGGGGGGCACGGTGAACCCGTCGGGGATCGCCGCAATTGCGATCTCGCATCATTGACCGTCGATTTCGATAGGTTCACCGTTGTCGGCGATCCTGACGAGTTCATCGTCCTCCGAATGTATAGTTTGATTCAGGACGATAATCAGATGTCATCGGTGGTGTCTAATCGGCGATCGGACGTGTATACATTAATTGCACATCATTTACTGTCTCAAATTCACTGTCCCAATCATTACTCTTTCAAAAATAGAATAAGTTATTTGAATATTATGAAAGTTGACTGTGATTGAGTCAAATCTTCAACTATTTAATTATTTTTTAAAGAGGTAAATTAGAAATCAATTACATTATCGAATAGGAGTATATTTTTCTCAGACTTGGTTGGAATTAATTTTTATCTATTTCTATATGTCTGTTAAGATATTTTTCTCCGGCTCATTGGAATCAATTTTTATCTATTCCTATATATCTTTTATGTGAGTATTAACTCGAAACTTATATAAATTGTAAAAATGATTCGTTCGTCTTTAACATCTTAGCGCTCCTACCAAGCAATCTATCTCAGGATCAATACAGAGGAGATAAATCATGGGAGTTACTAGCCCAAATGCTATAGTTAGTACGTGGGAAGGACGAGTACACTGGCTTTGTCAGTTTTTAACTCCTTACCTCAAAAAAAAATGATGAACTGGGCAGCAGACAAATTGAACCTGGAGTGACCGGCCCGGCCCCACGAAAGTTTCCCACCGGTCACCAGGGTAAATCGGGAAGCGCTCGCGGTGGCCAGTCTAGAAGCTCAGCGGCCCAGGATTCGCGCCCCATTTGGAGGAAAAATTCCTGCAAAATGCGCCGTAGCTGGGGATCGAACCGCGGATGCATGAGTAAACAACTAGTAACCTTACCGCTGCACAATAGCCCCTTACCTCAAGATAACGCACGCGCTAGTCATCATTCCATCTCATGAGGAAAAATAATTAATCAAGTTGTGTAACGTCGAACCTGAGACGGCCAACCCGTCCCATGGAAGTTTCTCATAGGTCGTCAGAATAAATCGGGAAGTACTCGTGGTAAGTGGTTCAAAGACTCAATATTCCATGATTGTGCAACTCATTTGGAGAAAAATTCTATAAAATTCACCGTAGCTGAGATCAAACCGTAAAATATTTGAGACAACTAGTCTTTCTTCTGTTGTATCATAGTCCGACGGGCAACTCGACACTTATATAGGTGGGAAAAATACGATTTGTTCACCCAGCACCCTCGCCAATCCATTTCACGATCAATACGAAAGAAGTAAATCATGAAAATTACTAATCTAAATATTATAACTAACACACGAAAAAGATAACACTAATTTTACTATATTATAACTCTCAGATTTTAAAAATGATAATACATATGTATTAATTACTAATCCATTCCGCGCGGGATAACTCGACACTTGTATAGTTATACAGAGTTGGCAATTATTCTATAAAAATCATTTCTCAATCGCCCTTTTTATCCGATTGTCATTCTTTCTCTAAGGAATCTAGATATTCTGTCATAATTGGAAAAGCAAATATTTTGTAAGGTAAAAAATTATAACCGATCGACTGTTATTCCCTATCATTACAAGTCGCCCAACTTCCCTTGCCTCGACACGTGTGGATCTCATCTTTCTCTTCAAGATTCGCTATATTCAAGATACGCTCGCCTTTGCCAACACGTGGCACCTCGTTGTAGTCATTCCTTTTCCGTTCCGTTTCGGAAAGACGAGAAAGCTACGTGAACGATCTGTACTCGAACTGGTAGCCGGGAGTTTACCCGCCAGCGTACCTACTGTGTTAATGGGCATGATCCCGATTGAATTTATATAGATAAATTATTAAAAATATTTAAGTTTGATATTAAATTAAATTGAAATTTTGATTGGGATAATAATTTAGAGTGGATGATTATATATTTGTTGAAATTATATAATATATATTGTTAAAAAAAATAAAATATTAATTACAATATTTATTCGGCAATAGGACTGCAAATCAGTTGAGCCAAGTCAAGTTTTAGGATGTTAAAGTTTCTTTGATAACGTAACCGAGTCGAGCCAAGTCGAATCTAAAATGAACCAAGCTTTTAAAATTATTGTTCAAGCTCAACTTGGTTTATTAAGCTTTCAATTTAAACTTGACTTGAGCTTGGTTCGTTTAAATTTTATCGGATTCTCAATTTAAATTTGTTTGAAATTTTTGCTTGTTTCGTTGGCTATTGAGCTTAATAATTTAAACTTATTTATTTATTTTAAAATTTTTTTTGTTTATTTAGCATGTTGATAAAGATTTTATTAATAAACATTTTTCGCGAATGTTATTCACGAACCTTAAAGAGTCAAACACATATATATTCAAATTTGTTTATATAGTTTAACGAGTTATTCAAGTTTATTTATTTAATCGATATTGTGTGTATTGAACAAACATATACAAATTCTTACCCAATCAAATACCAAACTTATTCATGGGCATTCGCTTCATTTACCACCTTATTTGGGAGGATTTTTTTTTTATAAAAAACATTTTCATGAAGCATGAAGTTAATAATTGATTAAGACACTTCCATTAACGAGTCAAAGAAGATTGAAGCTCACTTAGATATGAACAGCTGGGATCTTGGATTTTTGTTTTTTTTTGAAGATCAATCAAACCCCATTAACGAGAATAAACTGAGAGATTCCTTTTTGACTTTACAATTTCTCATGGCAAATTAAAGATGTGATACCATCATGTTAATTAACGTTTCTCTGAGAGTCGGCAAAAATGAAAAAAAAAAAAAAATCTTATCCAATTTCGATTCTTTGATTATTATAATTATTATTTTATGTACATACTAATTGAGTGAGTATATGAGACCCACAGTTTCTCATGACGCTCTGATGATTAATGATTCTGAAATCGAAGAAGATATAGTTTGAGAACCAAAATATCGCCGAGATCGAACACACGAAATTTAGAATTAAATAATTTAAGTTATATCGAAAAGTATATGCGAGAGAATCTAAAGAACCATAGCAAAAAACAATAGTTGTACTGGTTCGAGCAAATTGTTTGGGACTCAGAATATGCAGGAATCCAGTGCTCGTTTTGATCGGCTTATTTTGTCACAACTTGGCCATTATTATTATTATTATTATTATTATTATTATTATTATTATTATTATTATTATTATTAATCAAACACCAATATCATCTGACCAATGAATTTTTTTTATAATTGACATCAATATTCGATTAATTCTGATTCTATTTCATGAAAAATAATTTTTATCGATTATGAAGATAAATCGAGAAGCGCTCTAAATGACCTATCAATAGAATATTCTCAAGTCAATGACCATCAAAAAAAAAGTTTAATCATTGATTTATTGAAATTAAAAAACTTCGGATATTTGAGAAATTGAATAGATCAGCACCATTATTCCGAAGGCAGCTTACCATCGAAGATTTTTCTTTTTTGTCGAAAGAGGAGAGAGAAAAAGAGATTGAAACTGAGCTGGAAACACTACGGGAAAGTAGTCTAGGGCCAATGCATTATTTTTTTTATTCGTATTATCCGCATAATTAAATCTTAACCCGATTAATCATAAAAATGATCCATTGGTAAAAAGGCAAAACGTTCATCCTGATATCTGTAACGTCTCTCTCAATTCATTTCCAAGATCAATACGAAGAAGATAAATTACGATGACTAAAAAGTTAGTACATGGTGGGGAGAGATTACATAGATTCTAGAAATTTATACCCTAATAGTTCTGAGCCTCGAATCTGTGATCTCATGTGATAAATTTCCACGCACTAACTATTCCAGTTAAACCCGTAGGAGCAAAAGATGATCCAGCCCAGTCTCATAGATGGGTGGTCCATCTGACCACACAGATCAACCTTCATATAAATCAAGACTTTAGAGATCCGAAAGTTAGAGATCCATCTAGCGATGATAATTTGCTTTTAGAAAATTTAATATCCGACGTGAATGGAGTAGGATATAGAAGATATTTCGATTATAGCATTTAGATATTTGGATATGGGTATTTTCAAGTATGAATATAGATGCGGATGTAATAAAATTCTACTCATATCCTATACCCGATATATATATATATACCTTATTTTTATTAGGAAACAAAAAAAACTTTAGTCCGCTTTCTGCCTAATTAAAAAAAAATCCCTCCACAGGCATGGCACGATTGGTAATGGCTTACTTGGGTGATCCCTCACTTCTCGGGTTCGATTCCTCCCTGATAGAGCGCGTAGTATGCTGACGGAAAAAATCGTCACAGGCTACTGCGTGGTCGGACCATTGGGTACCGATATCATCAGTGGTGAAGTCGTCACGTGTCTCCGTCCCGCGATTTACCCTCGTTGATCGGTGGGGACTCTCGTTGAAGGTTGTGGGGCAAGACTGATCTGCCAAGCGGATTAGTCGGGCACAAACCTGGATACCCCTTGTAAATAAAAAAAAAGAAGAAAGAAAGTAGTTTGCCTCTTTATTTAATCACTCATACGTATCTCTTTTTTTTTTACAAGAAATGCTCACCCAATTAAAAGAACGCAAGATGAGAAAGAGCATATAAGCATATTGAAATAATTTTTTTTAAAAAAAAAAGATAGATAGTATATGGATATTCGTTCCTCTGATGAATACGTAGATGAGTATGAAAGTTAAATATCCCATGAATATGAAAAATATTATTAACCGGGCTAGANTAAGAAAAAGAAAGTAGCTTGACAGTTATCAGAACAACAAATAAGGGATTTGTGAACAACGGATCGACTGCATGCAAACACATTATATCAATGCTTATCCACACATCCCAAACAAGGGATAACTCTGGCGATGGAATTCCAAGTTGTGTGAAAAGGTAACAGCTTGCCTATAGCAAACTCTGAATCATCAAACAATGGATCTCTTATAGTAGTAGGTCGGGAAGAGATAACAACTTGTATGAGATCGACAACTTATACTATAGACCATCTAGTCTTCTTTGGCTAGCCACTTTATATTTGTTTGTTATGGTCTCATGTTCATAAAAGACAACATCTTTCCTTCAGAGACTTGTTATGATCTCATGTACATGAAGAGGTAATAACTTTTGTTTTTATGACTTATGTGTTCATGTAGTCTCCAGGGAGTTGGTAATATGCTCATGGAGTTTCACCACCTTTGACCTCCATCCTATCGAAGTCAATGTACCAAGAAGGGAGGCAACAAGAGGTACCAACTAAAGAAATTCCCCAAGAAACAACTCTTCGGATAGATGAGAGCGAGTAACAAACAGAGACCATGAAGCACAAGATTTTCTAATCGAGGCAGGAGGTACAATGCATGAGAATCTCCAATACTAAATGATGAACACGAATCTCATCAAAGGGTATTGCCCATTTCAACCTCAGCAGTTCCCTTTGTGTTAGTTCCAGACGAATAAACTTGTTACCTGCAAATGAACAACTCATTTGGCCAAATGAAGAACATTTCCAGTGTTGCGTCTTGCATAGATTGACAAGATTATAATCATGCTGCTTATTTACATATTTCTAGCAATATTATTGATGAAATCATAACAAACTTGATACAAGATAATCAACCATACTCAATTCAGATCAATCTAAAACTCTTTCCAGTACATTGATGGTTCAGCTGTCTTGAGTGTCCTACTCTGATAATGTAAAGATGACACAGCACTGAGCAAAAATAGTCACATGAAATGACATTCTCTGTCATTGCAAAGTTGAGGATTAGAGGTTATGTTTTCAACTCAGAGAGTTCTCGCGTTGCAGTTTCTATTAACATGCACAAAAACTTATTTGAATCGCAATTATGTGGGTCTTTAAGAGCTGCATGAGCCAAGAAAGGCAGCTTTCTCAAACCTCTTCCACTTAATCCCTGAACAATTCAGTAATAGATATTGCAATTAATTGGAATTTTTATATAAATCCCTACCAATAAAAAAACATTCAATTACCTCACATGCTTTTGCAGCATCAAGAAGTAAACTGGAGTGGTCAAAGGGTCCATCAGATTCATCCATCTGAGATGTATGGAGTGTCTCTTTAAGTGCTGAATAGCTTAACAGCAATGCACCAACACAAACCTGGAGAACCAAAACCATACAATAAAAGCTAGCCTGAGCACTTTGCGGGCACTTTTAACATAATATTCATGCATGATATTATTCCATGATACACCTACAACAATTTAAACATCTTTAGTCACAGAACAAGGTGGAACATTGACGAGGTTATGACTTGACACACTGGTGAATTAGATTATATATGGATCCATTACATCCACTTCGATAGATTGGAACTTCTTCCATGCGTTTGAGTAGAAATGCCAAACCCACAAATTCCTTTGCTAAAGATTTAAATAATATCCAAAGAGAGAGAGAGAGAACCTTGCACAGAGGCAAGTGAGACTAGAATCTTGCCAAAAGAGAAGTCAGACAGACGTCTGAAGCGTATTTAATGTACCCAAGAGGAAAAACCTACTATTATTGAAACCAGAATAATGTTAACAGCTTTTCAAATACATCAAGTGAATAAGAGATGAAGCCAACAACATGGAGAGCCGCAACCCAGGTCCCACTCAATTTAGTGATGAAAGTAGAGAGCGAAAGCAGAGAGCTTAATGGACATTGTTGTCCTGATTACGATCATCCAATCTTTCAATTGTTGTTCTTTGATTTCTCATGGGGTGTAGTCTCAGGATAGAGGAATAGAGGAGTTGCATGGGCATGTGGAAGGAGAGTTTCAAGATGGAGCAACATAAAGGGGAAGTAAGGTAATGAATATGGAAGAAATATTACTTTAGTTAAGTTAATAGGTGATATGCCTTAATTAATTTAAGTTGGTAACTAGGTAAGGTTGTGTGAGCAATAATTTAGTTAGGGTAATGTCAATTTTGGTTAAAATTTATATTGCTCTACCTCAAGGGACATGAGGATTTGCACTTACGAGTCCAAGTTGCACATCACTACTCTCACCAATGTCAAGTTCAAGTGGTAAAAAATCAGTGCCACTTGACAACCCAAGTAAATAAAGTTATGAACTTGGCTTGTTGCTTGCTAATGGAAAATGGTCAAGGCCATCCACTTCAGGCTTATGTGCAAATTTACCCACCTCGCTAATGGATTAATGTGGTTCTCCTGTTGTAGTAGTGGATGCCATAGATCTTGACACCTTGCATTAAGCACAATTCTCTAAGTTTGATGGCAATAACGGGTTACCATGTAGCAAAACAGAATTTGTGTTTGGTTTAGCAATTGCTCACTTCAAAGTAAGCATTATCAGGTTCATGAAGGAGAAATTTATCTAGCAGAAGTAATTGGGCAAAATATTTTTTCTGGTTTGGAGTTCCATGTTCCCTTAGTTATAAAAATTAAACTGGAAATCAAACAAGACAAGTTTTGGATCACTGATCTAGACGTCAAACCGGTTGATTCATTAGTTGAACCACATGTCGACCCAAACATTGACCCAGCTGAGTCCATTGGTTGGAATGACTATGCTCGCTCAACTGTTAAACTGCAAAGTTATTTGTTCTATTCATAAATCATATATTTAAGATATGAAGAAGACTAATATCTTGTGTCATATAAACAAATTTCACATCACAAACTCTATAATTTGTTGTTTGTTAGTGCCTTAATGTGGTTGTGGACTGTGAAATACACGAGTGGGGATTGTAGCATAGAAAAAAAAAATGAAGAACCGGGTAACAGGTGAACCTGGGACGACCGGCCCAGCCCCACAGAAGTTTCCCACCGATCGCCAGGGTAAATCGGGAAGTGCTCGCAACGGATGGTCTAGAAGCCCAGTGTCCCAGGGTTCGCGCCCCATTTGGAAGAAAAATTCCTACAAAATACGTCATAGTTGGGGATCAAACCGCAGATGCCTGGGATTGTAGCATAGAGAACCTACACTTGATTGCATCAAGGATTAAAATCATAGAGGACCAACAATTTGTACCAAAGGCCTAGGATATAGAATAATGATGGAAGATTAATGCAGGAGGATCCAAGTTTTGAGAGACCGTAACTTATAACTCGGGTTGAACCACGCGACCTTAATATATTAAATCAAAGCTCGTTCAAAGATTTATAATTGGTTACTAGGTGAAATCCGTAACAACCCAATCTTGGGCCCAAAAAATGTCGATTAAGGCCTTTTCGGTGGCTCCGAAGATATTATCTTTTATGTTTGGGTTATTTTCATCTTTTTTTGCATCTTAGGGTTTTTGTCTATTTAAACAATTGTTTAGTTTATGTTAGGGCATATCTTTTGTTTTGAATCAATTTTATTTGGTTAAACCTAGAGACGACATCTTTGCGTTTTTGACGATTTCTTGTTTCTTCTATGAAATCCCTTGTGAAAACGAGCCTCCAGAATAATTGTTATTCTGCCCGACATCAAAGATCAACGATAAGCACGACCAAAATGAGATTAGGAGAGATGACCGATATGTGAGTTTAATGATTATAAGAGTCAAAGGTAATAGGTAATATTGGATGAGATTTTGATGCCTCGTATTTTCATTATATAAAAGATTTACTAACTAATTCGTGATTCAAAAGTCAAATATGTCCTTTGCCTTATGTAGTTGAGATTAAGGTATTTTTGTCAACTTTTTTTTGTATCTGATAAAACCAAGGGGGTGTTTTTGATGACTCACTTGTGTTTTTTGGCTTTTAAAAAACCAGATAGTCAAGTCAGTTTTTTCCCCTTTTTGCATCTGTTCTTTGAGAGAAATTAGCCCAATAAGAATCTGAGTTCTGTTTTTTTTTAGCCCAACAGTTGGGTCAGTCAAGGTTTATAAGTATGATGCATTCTCTTCAAGACTATAATAACAAAGCTATATACATATTGTTGTGAGGTGCAGGGGTAATTAGGTCTTTTGCCATTAAGGTTTTGCAGGCTTTTCTATATGACATAATTAATATGTCTTTAGAATTGGTATTTAGAATTAGTCAATTTAGAATTGGTCAATTGACTAAGTCTTCATAAACATCTATATATATTGTATTCCTCATTGTACATTGAGAAGTAGATTATTGAGTTATATTTCTTTCTTTTCTATCCAACATGGTATCAGAGCCAAATTTATCAAAAACCTAATTTTTTTTTCGCCGCCACTTTCTCCTCCTCTCTCGGCCTTCTCGCACGGCGCCACTTTCTCCTCCTCTCTCTGCCTTCTCGCACGGCGCCATCGACAGAAGCAGCTTTCTCTTCTCGCACACGCGCGCCGCCAATTCCTCTTTGAGCACGCGTCTTCTTGGTCCCGAGCGCCGGAAATTCGTGCGAGAACTGACCTCGGTTCGCTCTTACTGCCGCCAAAGCTTCTCAGTTCCTCCTCTCGGCGGAACCCTCCTTTCTCCCAACAAAAATCTGAATCATGATTAGTCCTTTTGCAATGCCGACACAATTTTCCACCTTTTCCTTTCGTCCCCCTAGATTTGAGCTTGTTAGTAGAACCGGCGAAAGCAGATATCTCCCCAATTGGAGTGCTTGCTGTAGATATATTCCCTTTGTTAGTCATGGTTCTTTTCCTGCCTTCCTCACTCAGAATTTTGTAATAAACTTGTTCTAGAGAGGGAGTAGGATCAAGACTAAGAATTTGTCCTTTTAAATTTTCAAACTCTGCATGAAGTCCATCAAGGAACTTAATGATTCTGTCCTTCTCCAGAATCTTTAAATATCTCTGATGATCATCAGGAGAACTCCAATTGTCCATCCTGTAGTAGTCAAACTCATCCCACAGCCCTTTTAGAGTAGCAAAATAATTTGTAACTGACATAGAACCTTGCTCAAGTTTAAAAATTTGACTACTTATCTGATAAGTACGCAACATATCGTGCTTGCGTCCATACATTTGCTCAAATGTTCTCCACATATCAACAGCCGTTCTGTTATGAAGAATGACCTGTTTGATACCAGAACTTACAGAATTAAGTATCCAAGTCATTACCAGAATATTGTCACGCCTCCAAGTACGAAAACTGGGATCCTTTTCATCTGGTTTCACTTTAGTACCATGAAGAATATCAAGTTTATCATGGCCTTCAACATAAAGCTCAACTGCAACTGCCCACGAAGCATAATTTTTCTCGGTCAATTTTTCCGAGGTTATTTGAAGACCAGGTCCTCCGGTTCCTGTCATTGTGAAAATTGGTTGTACCTGTCCAGAAGAAGTCAAGGGATCTGTAGACATCCCAGGACTTTCCCCAGAGGTATCCGTCATAACAAATGACAAGAAGAAAAGAAAACTTCACTGCTTTCGCTACTGCTGCTCGGTTCTGTGAAAGCAGAGATCGATGCCCACTTGCCCAGATTCTGTATCACTTCTGGCAATGGAGATCAGGGAAGAGAAGAGATGGCTGGTGCCAGCCAGAGATGAAAAACGAGAAGATAGTGGCACTGTGGGCGTTGGCAAGAAGAAACTGCAGAGAAGAAGAAGCCACGAGAAGAAGATACCAGTCTGCCGAGAAGAACCAGTGGAGACGGCACCGACGGAAAGGAAGCTGTGGGCGGTCAACACCTCCCGCGAGCCAACTGCGTCCGGTGACAAGAAGAATACGCCGATGTGCAGATTCGGCTTCGTCAGGCGTCGCGATCGTGCCTGTGCCTCAGTCGTCTTCCCTCCTTAGTCTTCTCCTCGCCGCAAAGGAGGTGTCGGAGAGGCGTCGGAGAGGCGACGGAGAGGAGATAGTGCAGCGCCCTGGCTCGCGTCAGAGAGGCGTCAGAGACGCGAGGCGGAACTGGGAAACGCGGGCGCCGCGGGAGAAAGGAGGGTTCCGCCGAGAGGAGGAACTGAGAAGCTTTGGCTCCTGATCCTGTATCCTCATTGGTTGAACCAATCGCACCTCTAAATATGAATGAGTTGGACCTTCCAATTGCTGTTAGGAAGGGGGTCAGGTCATGTACTCAACATCCTATCTCTAACCACGTTTCTTATTCTCGTTTGTCTTCTTCATATCATGCCTGATCCTGTCGCCGAGCGCGATGGAGCCGCAACCGGATGACGGTGTAGATGCGTGACGTGGACGATGACTGGATGTCCTCGCGCAGAATGGCAGCGGGCGTAGGGTGTCCTCCGAATGGTAGGAAGCAGGTGCCGCCGGATGAACCCTCGACCGGATGGAGGTGGACCTGGGGAGGAAGATGACCGTTAGCAACCTAGCCGGGAGACGTTCCGGCAAGGCACTCCGACGGTCAAGTCAGTACTCCGATGAACAAGGAAAATAATGAAGCACTGAAGACAAGAGGTTTCGCGCGTATATGTATGCGTACCTGCGAATGAGGAGAGGAGTGACTTATATAGCCGGGAAAAAGGACCAAGTCTGACATGTGTCAGGACCTTCTGACAAGGTCAGAGGATATGGTATGGTTAGGTCGATTTGTGTATGACCTGTGTCAGGATCCTCTGACAGGATCAGAGGATATGGTATGGTTAGGTCGTGTTGAGTATGACCTGTGTCAGGATCCTCTGACAGGGTCAGAGAATATGGTATGGTTATGCCGATTTGTAACCAACATTCTTTGTCGTACACCATTTGTCTAATGTGAGGACAAAGACGGGTTTCTGTAAACCAGAAAGAGTCAGTTCAGACGAATGGTGATAGCTTGTTATTTGCAAAGGGCGCAGATGCATTCTGTCTTTATCCTGGGGTGATCCCAAGAGAGTGCCCAAGTGGACACAGGGACGGCACGCCCGGCTGGACATCAAGTCTGGGTGTAAAGGACAGCCGGGCGGATGCACTCGGATAAAAGAGGTGTGTAAGCCTTAATGCGGTCGGTCGGGTCTGACCGGCTAAACGAGGCGCGTAAGCCTTAATGCGGTCGGCCGGGTCTGACCGGCTGGACGAGGCGTGTAAGCCTTAATGCGGTCGGCCAGGTTTTCCCGGCCGGACGAACCGCCATATTTATTCTAACCAGCCGCCCTGAGTCCGACCGGCCGGCGGGGGCCCTGGGTCCGGCTAGGGTGTCAAACTGGCTATTCGTACAATGACGTGGACCCTGAAGTTGGCCAGGCCGTTTGCCACGATGGCTGTCCGTACGGTGCCAAAGACAGGGCGGGATCAATGCCTTTGTTTCACAGCTATCAAACCATACCATACCTTCTTCTTATCATGAAGCTGTAAGGGACTCAAGGTGGCTGGAGGCAATGAATGAAGAAGTGGAGGCTCTTAATAAAAATGGTACTTGGGAATTAGTAGATCCCCCAAAGGGGAAGAACTTGGTTGGTTCTAAATGGGTCTATGCGATCAAGTATAACTCAGAGAGTGAAGTAGTCAGATATAAATCCAGACTTGTGGCCAAGGGATTCACTCAAACATATGGGGTGGATTACTTGGAGACCTTCGCTCCAGTTGCAAAACTCAAATCAGTCAGGGTGATTCTCTCTCTCGCCGCTCAGTATGGTTGGTCGTTATTTCAGCTAGATGTGAAAAATGCCTTTTTGAATGGCAACCTTCACGAAGAGGTCTACATGTTACCACCTCCTGGAATTGAAACAAAAGGGAAGGTGTGCAGACTGATAAAAGCTCTGTATGGACTTAAACAATCACCCAGAGCATGGTTTGATAGGTTCTGCAAAGCCATGACATTGTTTGGCTTCAGACAAGGGAATGCTGATCATACACTCTTTGTGGAAAGGAAAGAGGACAAAACTACCATTCTTTTGGTTTACGTTGATGATATGATAATCACAGGTGATGACGAGGTTGAAATCCAGGCTCTTAAGTCTAAGTTAATATCAGAGTTTGAAATTAAAGACCTTGGACTATTGAAGTACTTCCTTGGCATTGAAGTTGCTCGATCTCAGGAGGGAATATATATATGTCAGAGAAAATATGTGTTGGATTTGCTCAAGGAGACAGGGAAGTTAGGTTGTCGGCCAGCATCGACTCCTATAGAAGTAAATCATGATCTTACTAGTTCTAATGGGGAAGATCTTACAAATCTGGAAAAGGGAACGTATCAAAGGTTGGTTGGAAAATTACTCTATTTGTCTATGACTAGGCCTGACATTACCTACGCTGTTAGTGTAGTGAGTCAGTACATGCATGCTCCTAAAACTATCCATATGAAGGTCGTTGACAGGATTTTGAGGTACTTAAAGTCATGTCCTGGAAAAGGCTTGTTGTTTAAGGGAGATGGTAATCTGAAGGTGGAATGCTACTCTGATGCTGATTGGGCTGGTTCTAGAGATGATAGAAGATCCACTTCTGGCTATTGCACCTTTTTAGGAGGAAACTTGGTAACTTAGAGAAGTAAGAAACAAAGTGTTTGTGCACGGTCCAGTGCGGAAGCAGAATATCGAGCCATGGCACATGGTCTTGCAGAAATGTTATGGTTGAGTTTTTTATTAGAAGACATGGGGTTAAAGGCTGAATTACCTCTCAGGCTGTACTGCGACAATAAAGCTGCAATCAATATTGCAAATAATCCAGTTCAACATGACCGGACCAAACACATCGAGATTGATCGCCACTTTATTCGAGAGAGACTTGATTCTGGAGAGTTATGCTTGCCCTATGTCAAATCTGAGGACCAACTTGCTGATATGTTTACAAAAACTATACCCCAAGCCGTGTTTAATTCTGCCCTTAGCAAGTTAAACATGTTTGATATATATGATCAACTTGAGGAGTGTTGTGAGGTGTAGGGGTAATTAGGTCTTTTGCCATTAGGGTTTTGCAGGCTTTTCTATATGACATAATTAATATGTCTTTAGAATTGGTATTTAGAATTAGTCAATTTAGAATTGGTCAATTGACTAAGTCCTCATAAACATCTATATATATTGTATTCCTCATTATACATTGAGAAGTAGATTATTGAGTTATTTCTTTCTTTTCTATCCAACACATATTAAAGAGCCAAAATAAAAAAGAACAAGTTATTCATTTGGAACTATTAACTTCACAAGGATTTCAAACATCTCATCATTTAGTCAGTAATTACTCCTAGTTCCTCACCAAGCGCCCAAGGTTCCACAACCAGGAATACTACTATTAAATGATGCTGAGTTGTTTCTAGTGTGCTGCTCTTCGACATCAAAATTATGACTTCGCTAGTACAAAGAGAATAATTAACAGAACAAAATTGGAAGATAAAAAAAATAACCAAATTATTATTATTTTAATTTGAAAAAAAAATATATTGTGAAAGAATTATGGCTCCTGATTAATAGAGAAAGTATTTTTATAAGTTTAGGCAATGTTTTCAGCTTTATTGAAACATCTTAGTTTTTAACTAAGAACTCTTCCTATAAAAGTGATTTTTTGTTAGAGAAGATTGAGATATGTTAAACATTCTCTGAATAAAATTAATGTTAAACACTTAATTAATTTCTCAACCATGATAGCATACGGGCACTGCCCTTCCACAATGCATATTGATTTTATGGTGATGCTAGCTCATGCAGCTTGCATACGCCATGTAAAATTTTATGCATTATGAGATCTTAAATTAAAAATTGTACCTGAGGAGGATATGAAACAATCCCAGCTCGCAATAATTCTTCTAGGCATGACCTTAATATTTCATATCGTGCTTCCAGTGTAGGAGGGCCTACATAAGCCTTGATATCCGCTCGGTCGATAAAAGCAATATCTGCAACCTAAACAAAGGTGAGCTTATATATTTGACAGTGGAAACCACTAAACAAACTTAACCCATATAGTTAATATGTCTAAGCTATCAAACATAGCAACAAAGAGTAGTTGTTGACAAGTAGTGACAGAATTAGTTGCATTTACCATCCAATTTGTCTGATTATTTAGTTCATTCCTCTACTGTTAAGGATAAACCTGGACCAGTTGATTTAAGCCATGACTGCATTTTGTTAATGAGCACTTCAGCAAAAACAAACTTTAGGTTCAACTAATCCTTACGTTACAAGAAAAAGTCCCCAAGATGATAGACTATAATTTGGGAGTTTGTTCTATGCATACAATCTTTTGCTTCCAGCAATATTTACACAACTAGACCAACTAAAAAGGATAAATAGATCATCCTCACCATTTTTTTTTGTCAACATACAAGGCTTATTAGCAAAGAAAGTAACTCGTCTGCTTCTCAACTTTGCAAAAAAAAAAAATGGAGACATAAGCCTCCTTACCATTGCATATGCACCATATATATAGAGCCTGCATCCAAATTGGATAGGGGAACACCAATATGAACCCTATGCGATCACTCGTTATATGTATTATTGTGTTTCATCTCCAGATCCCCAAATTCCAACTTTAACACCCAAACTAAGAAGAGTTTCATAAAACATCAGATATGTGACCATAACAGTCTTAAACAGACAAGAAATGATACTAGTTGTTGAACCATCTATCACGCCTTCATTTCTTTTATTTTCTTTGAATGACTTTGTAAATGCTATTCAACCCCTAAAGGTATAAAACAAAAGTACATATTTATTATTTGCTTAGTTTGGAAAGGTCCATAAGGATCATAAAAGATTCCATAATAACTTTTACTTTGATCTATAAAACAAAGTAGAATTAGCTCAGTATTCCACGTCTTTAGTATTTCTAGAGAAGAACCTTGAGATATGCTTTGTAACAAATAATCAATATGCAATACATTTTAAATGTATTTCTATACAAAAAATAGAACATGAAATTTTCAGCTCCAGGAGTGTGTTTATACATGTAAGTTCACAAATCTGATTTTTTTTTTTTTACAGGAATAGTATGATAGACTTTTTTTTGTTAAACAGAGTTAAATTTTACAAGGATTGACGCATGGAAGCAACTAGTCCTTAAGCAGCAGAACAGAAAGAGGTTTAGGGATATTTCTATATCTTTACACGGTCTGCAGACCCTATGTATCATTATTCATGACATGTGTTCTGCATGGATATCAAAATCCAGAAGCACATAGTATAAATTATTCACATCTCGAATTTGTTGGTGCAGGAAGTATCTAAGTCAAACCTATGTTTTGATAATGGCAAAGGGTTCAGAAGTTAAGGTGTAATTGTGATCTAACAAGCTTACTGAGTGTGCAGGAAAAGTCCTAGGTACACTAGGCAAGAAGTCCTGGCAAAGGGCTGGGCAAGAAGTCCTGGTCAAGGATTGGGCAAGAAGACCTGACCGGAAGTTGGGCAAAGAAGTCCTGGTCAAGGACTGGGCAAGAAGTCCTGGCAACGGGTTGGGCACCGAAGACCTGACCAGAAGTTGGGCAAGAAGACCTGACCGGAAGTTGGGCACGAAGACCTGGTCAGGTGGATTGGGCAAAAGTCCAACCGGAGGAGTCGGTTGGCAAAAGGTAAATTCTCCTGATAGGAGTAGGTGAGGACGCGTTCCCCGTCGAGGGAACAGTAGGCGTCGGTTCGACCTAGGGTTTCATTTGGGAGACCCGAAGTCAGAACCAAGACAGCTAAGGCTGTAAATAAAGGCTAACATGTTGAGCTTCTTTGTTTTTAGAACTAACCTTGGTTGCAGGGATCAAAGGACTAGTTTTCTGCAGCTGAGGCGCCTCAATGGAGTGAGGCACATTAATGGGGTTAGGCGCCCGGATGCACACGGGCGCCCGGATGGATACGGACGCCCAAGTGCAAAGGCAAAACAAAAGCAAGCGAAGCAAAATTGCCACGAAGCCTCTGGACGTACTCAGCTCAGGTGCCCGTGAGGTCACGGGCGCCCCCATCAGCTCAGGCGCCCAAGTGTAGATGGATAAGCGTTGACCGAGCCTGCGGATAAGAGATCGCGCAGGGAAGGCCACGTGTAGGCGCCCCCATAGGTGCTATAAAAGGGGGTTCACCCCCAAGGCTTCAAATATCATCGCTCTCTACGCTCCAGACACTTTCGTTCAAGCGCTGCACTCCGACAAAGTTCGACTTTGAGATTCCAGCGCCGACGACGACCCTTTGCTCCGAAATTCGATCCACCTCGGGCATCGGTAAAACTTTAAATTACGAAAGTGTTGCTAATTTAATTTCCAATTCTATATCTATACTATCAATTTGTAAAAGTTTTCCCGAATATAGAATTGCCCAAAGTAAACGGTGAAGGACCGTGGGCCTTGGAGTAGGAGCCGACCACGACTCCGAACCAATCTGAGTTCGCGATTGATTGATTTTCTGCTGCGAATTTTCTCTAGTGTTCCGAAAAATTTAATCTCGATATTCGCCCCCCCCCCCCCCCCCCCCCCCCCCCCCCTCTATCAAGTTTCTACGATCCAACAGAATTTGCCAAGATCGAAATCACTCAAATCAGTCACCAATTTTCTGAAATTCATGAAGCTTCAGGCAAAACAAATTTGAGCATACACTGGTACCCATTAATACTCTAATCAATCTCAATCCTGCATGAAGTTAATTTTCGCACAATAAAATGTGAACTGTTTTGCAACATCACAAGATACGACGAAACTGTCTATTCTTTCACAAAGTATTTTAATTGTATCTTTAGCTGAGAGAAAAATGCATGAGAACTTGCATTTGTCTATCTACTTGGTTCTCTATTCAGGAACATGGGCATTCATTGCAGCAATTCTCTCCCCTAGTTTCTAAACGGGTCTGTCATGCAGTTATATTGCATAACATATGTGTATATGGCTCCATGATCATACTTGAACATTCCAATCAAGGAAACTTGATTGGAACATTGGATTTGATACAAACTTATTTGAAATTGCTTGAGTGATTGTTGATTGAGTTTGACTCCATTTGGATGGGTCAAAGTGATTGTTGAACCTATAAGGACTTTTGATTCTTATTAAGGGATCAATTCTAGTCATGAGATCATGTCCAAGTTCGATGAACTTCACCAGATCTCGTTGGAAAGTTTCAGAAAATCTGAAACTGAATATTTCAGATCTTATCAGTGAGTATCAGGAACCCTGATCGGTCACCGGACCGATCAGGCATAGGGTTGATCGGTCCCCAGACCGATCTGGCTTCTTCCTGTGGTGATCGGTCCACAGACCGATCAGCGAGGCAAGCAGTGACCTTCCGGAATTTTTACCAAGTGTTCTGAGCTAGCCTGGATCGGTCCCCGGACCGATCTGGCACCCTATGGTGATCGGTCCACAGACCGATCAGGGAGCTCAGAGGTTTCTCTCCGAGCCTACTATTCGTGTCCTGATCGGACAGCCGATCGATCAGGAGCTCTCCTGATCGGTCACCCGACCGATCAGGCCCTGGTCAGTCCGATCAGGCTATAGCCTGATCGGTCTGGGCGCCATCAGATCGAACGGTGATCCGTTCAGATGCATTAAAATCCAACCGATTAACTCCTCCCAAAACCCCTCACTGCCAAACCCTAGCGCCGAAACTTCCCACTTGCGCAACCTCCAGTACTTTCGTCTCCCTCTTTCCGTGCGTGCGAGTTGGTGCGAAGGTCTCTACGGGTGTCCCCTTTCTCTGCAAGTTCACGGTTTGCTCCAGTCTTCTGTGTTTCTGTCTTGCGCCGAGGTTTCTTCTGCGCAAGCTTTTTCCCTTTGCGACTCAAGAACTCTACTAATGGCACCAAAGTGAGTTTTTGGCTTCGATTTCCTTGCAAATCAGTTCATAAAACTATGCTTTGAAGCTAACCATGGTTTGGTGTTGTTCTTGGTGTATTTGCCGTGACCTTCGTGTATTTGCCGTGACCTCACCAAATGATCAAATTCATCTTTCACCTCATTATTATTCTACTTTTGATCTTGATCAAATGTCTATCTTATGATTGGGTCTTACCGATGATGATCAATTCTTAAACTTATGATTCAACTTATGTTCTTCAACTCAAACCATATGTGATCACTTCCCTGATTAAATCATGATTGTATGATTAATTCAACTCTTTAGGAAGTTTTCTAAGGGTAAAGAACCTATGGTGGAGAGCTCAAAGGGCAAAGATCTTTCGATAGCTACACCGTCTCCAAGGCCTTCACCACCTCAACATACTCGATTTCAGAGTATTAGTCTTGCTCTCAAATTCCAGTGGCACAATTTCAAGTTAATGTCATGTCGAACTATAGACCATTCCTTCATCTATGAACATTGCCCAACCATCCGACACATTATCACACATTATAATCTCCAATCCATTCTTTATCTTGAGAGGCCAATCAACCTGGACTTGGTCTCTGAATTCTATAACAACATGGTGAGTGGAGAGGGCACAGGGTGGAGGACCCGTGTTGCCGGTGTTGATCTTGATTTTAATCGATCTATTTTCATTGATTTTCTCGGCTGTCGCCGGTCAGACAATGATTTCTTTCTCTACCCTTATCCTCCTAATCCCCTTCCGGTTCCATTCGATGGAGTGACTCCTGATTCCATCTACGAGTACTTTCTAGGCCATCCCAGGCCAGGGGGTTCTGGTGAGCGCACCCGTGACTTTCCCACTTTTCCTGCTCTTCGTCTGTCTCCTGTTGACTATGTGTTGTTTAAAATCATCACCAATTGTCTCCTTCCAACTACTTCGAAACATCTTGATGAGATTCACCTGTTCCACTGCTTGATGCTCTACGGGATGCATCAGCAGTTGGACTTTGACCCAGTGGCTTCGGTCTATTTTTCTATCATCGTCCACAGTATGCCATCCTCCCAGTCAGTCTATATGCCATTCGGCCATATCATCACTGCCTCGCTGGAGTCAGTTGGCATCGACGTTTCACAGGGTCGCATTGTGCCCATGGTTCGCCAGGACTGCCGTCTGGACCGCCGCATGCTTGCTCAGTCCGGTATTGTTCTCGGGCCCCGGGGACTACGGTGGAAGGATCGCAGACGTGAGGGAGAGCTACAGAGAGCAGCTCATGACCAGGAGCCGCCAACTGTTACTGCTGACTACGATGAGTGGGCCCCTGATCTACGCTGGCAGGTTGCAGAGATAGAGCGGATGATGGCGCACGAGTTGCATATTTCCGAGCTCTGGCGAGAGGAGGTCCGCTCCGAGTTTCAGTCTTTTGATCGCCGTCTTGATGCCCTAGCATCTGATGTCTCTGAGATGAGCTCACTCCAGGACAGATGGTATGAAGAGTGGTATCATCATACATTTCCTGATGGTGCTTCCCCCAGTGGCCCTTCACCAGGAGATATCATATACATCGATGATTCAGACGATGATGCCGCTGACGATTGATGCTATTCTGTTTGACATTTGACCATCTGATCTCTTGCCTTTGTTTGACTGTTGGGCCTTGTATGCCCCTTGACTTGCTTAGTGTGGCCTTGTGCCACACGTATTTTGCCTTTGATGCGTGTATTTTGCATCCTGTTATGACTTGACTTTTCGTATTTTGCCTGACATGTTTTATCCCATGATGATATGCTTCTTGTTGATGCTATGCTATATTATCTGCATTTTTGATCCATAGCTATGTTCATGCTTATGCTACCATACTCATGTGATACATATGCCTGTTTTGCCATGCCTATATCTTTTTGCCATATGTGATCATATGCTTATCAATATTCAATCAAATCTTTGTTGTTTTGGGATACCCCTAGGGTTGAGGGGGACTATGGTTGAACTTAACAGCCCGTCTAGACCCTTTTCGTGTTCGACAAAGGGGGAGAGTGTGGTTGGTTAAGTTTAGGATGATCATGTTGTAGGGGGAGGATCTGGATTCCCCTATGATTCTAAATTTGGAAAACTTGATTAAGAATCCCTAAACTTAAAATCGGGTTGTCAAACAACAAAAAGGGGGAGATTGTTGATGCAGTCTGGCCCTGATTATTGTTTTGGTGTTGACGCCGATTTTAGTTTAGGTGGATGATGTTTGATTATGATTAAGTCCTGATCGGGGATCAGGCATGGTATGGGAAATCCTAGTCTGGAGGGCTAGGTGTTGGAAAATCCTAACCTGGAGGGTTAGGTGTGAAAAATCCTAGCTTGGAGGGCTAGGTGTTGGAAAAGTCCTAATTCGGAAGGGTTGGGTGAAAAGTCCTAGTTTGGAGGGCTAGGTGAAAAGTCCTAACTTGGAGGGTTAGGTGCAAATTCCCATCCTGGAGAATTAGGTGAAAAGTCCTGGCTTGGAGGGTCAGGTGCCTAGCTTGGAGGGTTAGGTTGGATGATGTTCTAACTCGGAAGGGTTGGGTGAAAAGTCCTAGCTTGGAGGGCTAGGTGAAAAGTCCTAACTTGGAGGGTTAGGTGCAAATTCCCAACTTGGAGAGTTAGATGGAAAAATCCTTAGCTTGGAGGGCTAAGGTGGATGAATTCCTAGCTTGGAGGGCTAGGTTTGAGTCCCTGGATCGGTCTGGTGACCGATCAGGGACATTGGCACGCTGCTCCTTCGTGGATCGGTCTGGTGACCGATCCAGCGATGTCTGATCGGACTGGTGACCGATCAGGGAGCGCACAGTGAGGTTGGGAACCTACTGTGTGGCTCCTGATCGGACCGGTGACCGATCAGGGAGCAGGCTGCTTCCTTGCTGCCTTGCTCCTGATCGGTCTGGTGACCGATCAGGGAGCGGACGGTGAGTGAGTTCCCTTGCTGATCAAGTCCTGGATCGGTCCGGTGACCGATCAGGGACTTTGGATCTGATTAAAAATCACTGTTCATCTGTCCTGATCGGTCTGAGTGACCGATCAGGCTTCACTCTGATCGGTCTGGTGACCGATCAGGCTTCACTCTGATCGGTCGGGTGACCGATTAGGCGTGTATAGCCGCGAGAGCTAGGAATCCCAGCGAAGCTGTAGATCAGTCTGGTGACCGACCCACAAGCCCTGGATCGGTCCGGTGACCGATCACTTTAATTCAAATTGCATTGTCAGACGCGGTCAGAGCGTCTGATCGTATCTGATTCGCTGTTGTTTGCTTCTGATATTTGATTTACTGTGTGATTTGCTGCTCTAACAGTCTGATTAAGCTGCAGGTGACAGGGGAGGATTCAAACACTCAAGGAGAGGTCAATGGAGGCTTTCCTTGGAGCAGGTTTGTCCGATTCTCCATTTCAAGTTGCAACGGCCGAGCTGCAGACTGGAGCCGAGACTGGGGCTTGGCTGAGGGGATCTCAGGAAGACCAGAGAGGGCTCAGTGGTAGCTGGCGTTGGCAGTGTGGTAGCTGGAGGCTACGGAGGATGTTGTCACCTGGCGCTGTGTGGAGAATCAAAAGGGCGGAAGTTGGCTTCGTGGAAGAAGAGTTCGAAAACTTGTGTTCTTGCCGCGCCTTGTATTCTCCACAACTTGCTTGCTGTGTTCTTGAAGTTTTCATCAATTTGAGCAAGCGATCGAGAAGCAATCATCCATTACTTGAGCGCTTGAAGGAGAGAACAAGGAGCTTGGAGTCCGACAGTGGGAAGACACGAAGAGGGGTTCTTGCGTGAGATCGCCACTGGGTGGAGCTCAGGGAAGCTTGCTGTGTTCTTGTCCTTGCTAAGTGGTTGAGTAAGATCCTTCTTGTTGTTTCTTTGTGCTTAAACTTTATCTGTGATTGAAACGCTGTGGAGAGGTTTCTCCACCGAGGAGGTTGCGTTATATCCGGTGAAAACCGGGGCTTGATCTGCCGACGATCAAGGGATCGCCCACCTTAAGGGCACGCCAAGGAGTAGGGGCAAGTTATCCCCGAACCTTGTAAACCCACTTGTTAGCGATCTTGGTAGTTGTCTCTGTTTGCTTTCATTTCTGTTTTCGTTTACTGCACTGCTTCATTTTCCTTTACTTCTTCCGCTGTGCTACTGATAAATTGAGTGCAGAAAACTTACTAAGTGCCAAGAGAAAGTGATTGGCTATATTCACCCCCCCCCCCCTCTCTAGCCATCCCGTTTCCAACAGACAGATGATGTTTAATTTGTGCAAAGGAAACATCAAGTGGTTTATGGCAAATTGTGAAAAAACACAAATTGATCAAGGTAGTATATAATCAAATTCACAAGTGTCACTTCATATCATAATTGCTGGTGCAACCAATACAGAAAAAAGCATGAACCAGTTACCAATGGCTGTTGTTATGTTTGATGTTGTGAGAATTATCACATTAGGCCAAGATTTCAATCTGTCCATTTGAGTAAGCAATGCATTCACAACCTAGTATATGACAGGTAATATATGTAAGTAGCACATAACAGAAGGAAGAAAAAAAACATCAGAGATTCTTAAGTATCACCCGTATGGAGTCTGATGGTTCTGAACCGGATAAGGCTGCTTGTCTAGCAGCTGCAAGACTTTCAACTTCATCTACACATTAAAAAAAACAGTTTTGGAGTAAGATTTAATCAAGGGAATAAGAGCATTGAGTATTCAACAAGTGGTAAGAAAGTCACTGATTACATGACCCATACAGAGCATTACAATTTGTAAAATAATGAATGTGTATAGTAAACTGCCATTAGTAGGAGATTGAACATTAATATTGAAGTAACAAGACCTGGGATGGGTAGCGTTTTATGGAAATTAAGGATGCAAATATGTAATGTGCACACATTGATTGTAATGGGCAGGATGAAGCATTAAAAATAAAACAAAAACTGTCTGATGGTTAAAAAATTGTAGAACGTCTATCCATTTTTTACCCAACAAAATCCAGTAATTAAAATGAAGAGTCAACAACACATTGGATTTTTTTTTGATGTGCATGTTTTTGCTTCTGATACATTATTGTGACTCCCTAGTATAAACAATATGATGATATCTACTATCATATTGAAGAAACAAAATATGCATGTGAGACAGAGAATGATAAATGCCTAGTTAGATTACTGTAGTTTATTGATAAAGTTGTTAAATTGATTTTATTTGAATTTAAAGACTGGAGTTCCAGTTTAGGATTCCATGGCATATTCATCATGCATATGCATAACAAAATGCAAACCAAAATATTATTTTGTAAAGCAAATTCATGTAGCCAACATGTTAAGTATGACATAGCATGTTATATGCTCTGCAATTATATGGTCAGGCAGAATAAGTAGCATGATTAATAAATTATGCGTGCTGCATAACCACATGCAACCTCATATGGCTATTTTCAATCAAGCCACCTCGTCCATGCAAATAAGTCAAGATCACATTGGGTATGAAGGAACAGACTACATGAAGATAATTGATTTTGGTGCATAATCAAGTTAATAACGCAATAATAAAATCAGAGAGAGAGAGAGAGAGAGAAAGAGAGAGTATGCTCAATTAACAATTTGGTGCACTGATCTTATAAACTTTTTCATATGCATATATTTGCTTAATGTCATATTGGTAGATGTTAGAAGTTTCAATCCAAATTGTTGTTTATTATTCAGTAGGTAGTAGATGTAAACCCACTTCATCACATTGTTTATCTTGATTGAGTCATTAAAATTATTTAAACAATACTTTTCTATGCACAACACCAATTGTAATATGGTTCTAATAGAGACACGTGTGGTCAGATGACATGCCATCAACAATACCTTTTAGAACCTTGGATAACAATAATTTGATGAATGATCATTCAAAACTTGCTAAGTATCAGAAGATGTAAATAGACAAAAAATGAACCTAACCAATCAAGACGAACACAAGGTTATTTTCTTCTTCCACCATTTCCTGAATTTTCTGAAAAAGCTTGGCAACCTGGAAGAGTACCAAGAAAAGCTAATTGAAAATCACTTCATTATAGCAATGAGAGCAAAGACACTTTTTGAATTGATATTTATACTCCAAATGTAATCTGTATATATAATAATTGCTATGAAAAATTATTGACAGATGTGTATTTTAATGAAATTGTCAGAACATACCAATTTCCCACTTTCTGAAAACCATTTACTAAATAATGAGTGTGCGTTGACTTCTACCAGCTGGCACAAGGGATACCTTATTACAAGGAATTGGTAGCATCAACTCAAATATCAGCCTAGCCAAAGACTCTGAGCAATAGGCATAAAATGAGTTGTTACACCATCAAACCTTGACTTGAAACGTATAGAAAGCTTTTGAGCCAATGCTTTACACAAAGATGTCTTGCCCGTTCCTGGAGGCCCATGCAAAAGGATAATCCTGTAACACACATTTCAGTTCGAATAAACTTCACCACTTTTGTAAGTGATGCTTTTTAAACGATTATGCTGATGACTTCTTCACAGTTACACAACATGCAAAACAACCAATCATAGAGATTAACTGGTAGCTTATCCATAGAGTATATAACAACATGATTAGTTCTAAACTGTAGGAATTAATTTTCTTTCGCCTTATAGCTACATGTCTAATGTTGCCAACTGACTAAATTATCTTTGACATCCACTTTCATTATTAACTAAATCCCAGATTTATCAACATTGTCTAGGAAGGATTGATGAAGTAAACATCTCCCTCTTGCTCTAGAAACTACAACCCTGTTCCCTGTAAAAGAAGAGTTGGGCTATCACATAGAGGACAATGCAACCTCACCATGAGACCTCTGTCCGCACTATTATCATAGCCCCACAAACGAGAGTTCCTGAAAACAACAGCTTGGAACTAACACCTATTCTCCAAATGAGGTTAACCGCATTTCACTACTTAAGTGAAGCATCAAGGTGCAAACTAAAAATGTCATTATCCACATGAAGAACCTTGTTTCACAATTCCAAATACATACACAAAAACAATAGTAGGAAGAGGACCATTCTTCAAGATCCACATGACATTTACAACTACATTGAAAGTTTCTAGAGAAAAACTGCAACAACTGCAATAAGAACCAATCAACTGAAAAAAGGCAATTAAAAAAAAAAGCACATCTAGAAGCAAGTTTGGTTCAAGGTTTAAAATCTTGAACGATGTCAGAATTTTGGTGTTTGACAGGAATAATGTAGTTTTGATATATGTCATAGCATGCCAATACAATTTCAATATTTATTTAATTAAATTATGATCGTAACAAGGTTGATTTTCCTTAATATAAGTTGTAGTTTTTAGTTAAATTTTTATTGTAATAATTATTTACTTAATAATCAATTAGCTTGCATACACATGTTTATTCTTATGTTTATATCTAATTTGAACATCTCAATTTCAGAATAAAAAAAACTTACAATCATTTACATTTAAGTTTTTAGCTTTAGTCACTTGTAAACTATATATCTCTTTCGTTTTTATAATAATTACACTTATCATCAATTCAACTTTCACAAGTAGAACGTTGGAATGACTAACAAGAAAATAAGTCCCTTTCTGATACTCAATAAATAAGAACATAGTTTGTTTTTGAATTCTACAAGGTAAGAGCAAGTTCAAGCCCGAGAATCTGTTGATGATGTAATTTTGGATATATATTTTTATGAGTACATGTAATTAGATTTGAAATTTATTTATGATCATCTGATAAAGACTTTTAGCATTAAATATCAATTTGTTTTTATATTTTGTTTGACAAAACCTAAATAAACTTATGGATGCATAATAAAAAATAATTAATAATGCCATAATACAATTTTAGTTGTATAATTATAGCAATTTAATGGTATATCTATAAAAATACTACTAATTTGTAGTGATTCAAAAAACGAAATATTCAAATAGTAATTAAGTCTTTTTGAATATTAAATATATAATAATTTAAGAACAATATATTATTTATTTTTTAATTAACGTAAAATATTAAATACAGATAATAATAACATTAGGGGCTAATAATGATTACAGTTTGATTAATTATTATTAACTTTATCAAGCAATAAATAATGTGTATTAATTGTTAAGATAGTTATAATACATAGCTATTAAGATATTTGAAAATACATAACTAGTTAGAAGTTATTTGATTAAAGTCGTAACAACTAATGAATCTGCAGTAATGGTATCATCTATATTTTAATTAACATTCTCAATTCTAAAATCATCATTAACATTGAATTATAATAATAAAAATTTGAAATATTGATTGAAAAACTAATTTTATTAAATTATATTATAATATAAAAAATTAAAAATGCAAAAAAAAAAAATAGAAAGATTAACAAAACTTCAATTTTCTAAATATGGAAGGATCATAATAAAATATTAGCAGTTCAACATTGGCTTCTTTATTTATAGAGAAACTAGGTGAATTCTTTTTCAATACGTTTGATTTATTTGAAATAGCTTTCATAGGTGGAAAATGGAATAGAATAGATTCCTTGCATAATTTCATATGAGGATCATTAAAACGGAAACCATAGCATATATAACAGTAATAAAAGTAGCAGTTCCAATCTCATTATGCAGAATGATTCTGCAATAATAAACCATGACCAGCACTAGCATGACGGTCTTATTTGTGATAATGAATGAACAAAGGGCCAATTAAGCCCTCTTAAGATATTTGAGAAAAAGGCATTCTAATGAAATTACCTCTCCGTGCTTAGAAGTTGGATAAAGTTAAAATTTATCAAGAAATGGAACATAATGCAATATTCTGTATCTTAAAATGAAATTTGCTCACCTATTCCATGACACAAGGCAAGGATCTACACCTCTTTCAGTAAACAAAAGTGCAGTTGCAGCATATCGCAACAATCGCTGCTTGAGACCAGTTTCATAAATTAAGCTGTGGAAACAATGACTATCTAATTCAATTTTAACATAGCAGGCTAAGACACCAATAAAATGGTCGAAGTCATGAACCTTGGCCACAATCCATCAAATTCCTTTGCTGGTAGAATCCACTCATTGAAGCTAGCAAGCATATCATCTCCGCTTGGTTCCTCTCCTGGCCCCTCTTCACTAAGCTAAATATGTTAATCTATTAGAATAATTGGGAAAACCATGTTGAAAATAAATCTGAAATCTGAATATTTCAACCTTAATTGAAGAGCTGAACGTCTAAGGGACATAATCCTCATCCAAAATGTAACAAGAGCAAAAAAAAAAATTGTGTTGTCAAATCAAAAGTAATGATCAGTATTAAAATTGGTGAAGCATCATGATGTGCGTTAAATCTAAAGCATTATGATGTGCATTAATTTTGATGATACCATTTCAGGTTCAACTACAGATGATATAGAACACCTGTTTTGACACAAACATGATAGATAGTATTATCGATTCCAACAATCTAGCAGGGCTTGTATATGAAATCTAAAGGGGGATGAGCAAACTTCAACTACAGTTAGCCTTGAAACTTATTATTACAAGGCGGCGTTTCCCTCTGAAAAAAGTGTCAGTTATACATATCAAAAGATGATAAAGTTGTTATTCCATGACTAGATCAGAGGAATATGGGAAGTCAAATGACATGATTTGCAAAAACTGGCAAAGACCATGTAGCAGATCTTTAAGACGCATTTAAGATGAAGAGATATTCTGTGGTTGAACCTGGAGAAGTATGGCTTCAATACAACTTTCACAAATTTATCAGGAAACTGAAGCCAATTCCTTCAAGGTACAAGCAATTTAAGATACATAGATCCCAACCAACATTCAAGAAGTAGAGTTTAATTGCAAGCGGTTGTGCTGAACCAGTTTCTTTTATAATCAGGTAAAATGTGGCTGCTATCCTTTGAGAGCAGCAAAGCAAATAATTAGTTGGTTTTTGCCTGGGACAAAGCTTGTGATAAAACTTCCGTTGAGTAACAGCACTATCTGACCCAATCCTTGGTATTGATGTCCTTCTAACAGAGATTTCCCTTGTTATACTAACACTTATAAACTTGGGGATAAATTCAGTCAAGTAAAGAAAGAAAGCAAGTACAAAACTCCATCTACTTGTTAGTCATGTACTAAAAGTCATCAAAACAAGGTACTTTATTCTTTAGAAATTAACATATTCTTTGTTGATGGCAACTCGAAGGCTCCAGTATTACTTTAAGGCGCATGCCATAGAGTGTTAGTAGGAGCCCTAGAGCCAATTATGTGATGATTGACTAGGGACATTTTGTATCATATTCTATTATTAATAAAGGCATGTTTGGTTATTATACTTACTTTGTATTCTGTGCCGAATAACTAAGTATAATAATGTCCTTGTGTAGTAGGTTCCTATCTCAATTATATCGATTGGTTGAATCGATAGTGAGATAATGTAGAGAACACTACACTAAATTATTCCTAGTCGAGCATTAATATTCAGGGACAATATTAATGCATGGAGACTAGCATGTAGGTCAACTGATGACTTGAGCTCACAAGTCATGGATATGTGATATCAAGTTGACACATGGGTATACATTGGAGAATGTGTACTGAATGACCCGCCATGAGAAAGTTTCATAGATTGTCATATGAATGTCATAGACTTTCTCATGTGACTATTGGTATGAATAGTCCTTAGACCTGAAGTCACCATGGTTCCCTACATAAGGAGTTATGTACTTTGGTATCGTCAAACGTCACCCGTAACAGGGTGGATTATAAAGGCGATCACTGGGTATGTAATGAATTATGCGGAGGGATGTGAGTGATGTAGATGAGATCTATCCCTCTCATATGACGGGAGTAATATCTGTGAGCCCCTTGATCGAGTAGGACTACTGAAACGCATGGACATGCTCAAATGAGTCAATATAAATGAGTCAATATGAGATATTGAGCTCATTTGTTCGAGTGAGTCTACTCGGGGATCAAGAAACACAAGATTGATTGAGGATGACACGGTCCATGCCTCATTGGTCAATCTAGATATCAAGGATAGAAGAACAAGGTCATACATTATCATAGTCACGGAGGTTTAGTCGGATCTCGACTTTTTCTTGTTACTTGGGTAGCAATGATGCATTGCTAGATGTCGCTCATTGCTTATGTGTCTAAAGTGTTTAGGCACATTGCCAACGTCACGAGAACCTATTGGATCACACACAAAGGACACAATGCTTCAGGAAATCTGGTCGGCAGATCTGAGCCCGAGTTGGGAACTCGGGAGATCTGAGCCCGAGTTGGGAACTCAGGAGACCTGAGCCCGAGTTGGGAACTCGGGAGGTCAGTTCGGGGGACTCGAGTTGGGAACTCGAGAGAGACCGAGTCGGAGCTCGGCGGGCCGAGTCGGAGCTCGGCGGACCGAGTCGGAGCTCGGCGGTTCGGGTCGGCACTCGGCAGACTGAGTCGGAGCTCGGCGGACTGGGTCGGGAGCTCGCCACTCGGGAGACTTGGTCGGGAGACCAAGTCGGAAGCCCGAAAGGCCCGGTCGGAGTTGCATGGAGGAAAGAGAAAAGTCTCTTTTCATTAGATGAAAAGATTCTTTTCTTGCATAGGAAAAGATGAAGAGCCACATGAAAAGATGTGCTCTTTATTGGGAAGCCAAAGAGACACAAACCTCTTCATATTCATGGGATGATTATAAAAGAGGGTCTTGTGACTTTGGATTGGGTCTTCTTCTTGCCTTAGCTTTTCCCCTTTCCTTCCTCTCTTTTTCCTCTCCTCCACTCTTGGCTGAAACCTTACTGTAAGGTTCTTGGTGTTTTCGAGCTACCTCAAGTTGCTAGCACAACTAAGGTAGTTCTCCCGAAGTTAAGATATTGTGTCCGTGTGGATACGAATAGAGGCACGGACGTTTGAACGTGCAAGAGATCCGGCGCATCTTGGACGAGCGGGATAACCGAAGGGCACGCTTCAAAGGTATAAACAGTAGATAAATCTATTAGATAGATAACTTTGTACGAGTTTTCTTTCGCATGGATCGCTCGTGGGTTCTTGTTTCCGCTGCGTTTTTATTGTTTTGTGCCGGGAGAACCCAACATAGAGATCATGACTGATCAACCATTACAGTATATATTGATTAAGCCAGAGCAATTGAGAGATTCCTGAACTAGTCAATCAAACTTAGCAAGTTTCAGAGTAAATATAGACAAAGAACTCCAACGAAGTCTCAAGTGCATGTTGATTTTGTCTCTAAGTTTCCAAACATGGGGCTTGTCTCCAAAAGATGGAACAGTCAAACTATTGTTCCAATGTTCCAACAAACAATCTTGTAAACTATGAATTCTGATTCAAATTTCTGATAACCAATAATCATGTGAATGAAGCTCTAATCAATTAAAAATAAGCTCTAAGAAAATGAGGAAAGGCCAATGAAGATACAATGATAATGAGTGGTTGGAATGGGGAAGAACCAAAGATCGATATTTGATGCTTGAGAGTTGGTTTGAAGTGTGATAGTGGTATAATATATATATTTTAAACTTTGAAAATTCTGTAACTTGGCTTGTATGTGAATTATGCTAATTATGTTTTGAAGGTTATTTATGGTCCAAAAATTCTTGGTTGTGTAAGGTCTGATGGTAATTTCTTGATACTTAAAATGGTTTTGATGGTTTATATAGTTATGTTTTGATACTTGAGATACTTTGATGGTCAGGAAGGGTTTTGATGGTTTTTAATGGATATGTTTTGATGGAAATAAACTTAAGATGCATGAGATGTTATGATGGTTATGTATGGCTTAATATACCTTTATAACTTGTCTTATTTTGTAATAATTATCTTTAATGAAAACTGTAAATTCCTTATACTTGAGTCGTATGGTTTACAACTTGGTTTGATTTCTTAACTAATTTTCAAGTTGAGGAAAGCGGGCGAATGCACAGAACCCTAATTTGAATCCTTCAAAAATAAACGACTTTTTCCCAAAAGTCACAATACTTTCTTATTTATCAAAGATCATTTAATTATGTTTTTTTTTTATTTTACACCTCTTCACAAAATCAGTTTTTTTTCTTTCTTTACTTAATCATTTTTCTCTCTTCTCTTTTCCTTCTCGTTACATGCAAAATATGAGCCCCACAATAATTAAAATTTAATTAAAATATGAATAATAGGTATACATATCAGGCCTAAGTCGGGCCTAATATGGTGTTGGCCTAAGTCAGGCCTAAAATGGTGTTGGCCTGATATAGAATTAGATCATATCCATGTTTGGTTGATTTTTTTAACTAATATTTTAACACCTCTAGAAAAATCAAAATAAACAATAGACAACACGTTGAACTCCTTAAAATCTCATAAATTTATAGGACTTGAAATGATACAATCTGAGATTTTTAGATCGATCAATGAGTTTTGATTGAAACCCACTAATTTTGATTGAAACCCACTAATATAACTATACATATCCGATTTGATCCATTTCAAGTCCTATGAATTTATGGAGTTGTAAGGAGTCCAATAGTATTGTTTATTGCTTTTTTAGATTTATCTAAAAGTGTTAAATATTTTCGAAAGAATCAATTCAACATGGGTCAGATATACGATGCATATCAAGCCCACGTTGGGCCTGATATCGGTGCATATCAAGGGCAACGTGAGCCTGATATGAACCATATCAAACCCACTACATGATTAACACTTAGCTAACTTTAAATGTTGTGGGGCCACGGTATGCATATATGCAAGCAAAAGAGAAGGAAAAGCTGTTAAGAGGAATAAAATCGAAAAAGTACATAATTAAATATGTTCTTTGATAAATTAAGAAAATAGTGTATGCTTTTTCATCATTTTGAAAATCTATATGCACCAAAAAAGTCGAAAAATAAAAGAACGTTCCAAATCTTCCAGATATTTCGCTAATCCCATTTCAGCTGTGTTGATTTTGAAAAAATTTCTATCATTTTTATTTTAATTTCCTTCCTTAATAAAAAAATATGAAAGATATATTAATATACTTTTTTTTGTTGTTAGAGGAGATATAAAAAACCTCCATATTCAAATATAGAATAGAAAAATATATTAAAAACGAGGATAATGCCTTTATATTTTTCGAAGAGATAAATGCACAACTAAAATCTAATTCTTAAAAGAAAAAAGAATTTAAAATTTTCTATTTTTAATTAAATAAAAATTTTAAACCAAAAAATAAATATATATGTTGAATATATTAGTTTTCTAAGTTTTACAATACATTTTCTGGCATAATATCTAATTCATTTGCTTCCATAATAGCTCTATTTCTTTTTTAGATAACTCTATTATTATCACAAACAACTATTATTAGATCAATAATGATTAAAATTATGCCTCCATGAGCTGACATTTATACAAGATGTTATTATCAATAGATCTAATATCAATTTTCAAGGGGGCAGAATGTCCATCCCTCTTGATTTACTTTTCTTTCAAAACAATGGAGGATCGTTGAGATAATGATTTAACTTTTGCTAACAATTATACTACGCACTTTAAATTCGGTAATGAAATTACGAATCCATATCAATAAGCCTTCATTTGCTACTTCCATAATTGTTAGGTACTCAACTGCTGTACTCTATTACTTTGAACTCTTGTACTCAGCTTTTGTATTCTCTTAAACTCTTAGATCACTGTGCCCCATTGAAATGGAAAATATATTAATATTGTGACCGTGAGTCATGGTCATTTTGAAAGTTCTGTCTGAGAACGAGGGTGTGTCAAAGTCCATGAAATTTGCTTTTGTCAGCTTCTTTAAATCAGCTTAGGAGATAGTAATCGATCGTCAAGAAATTAAATGCCAAGAAGTCAACAGCAGAGAAGTCGACTACCACTGAAGAGAGTAATTCGATATTAGAAAGGGAGTCAAGGCTTACCTTGGTGTTGTCGCTGATCAAGTCAGAGAGTGAGTAATGAGTAAAAAATCATGGAAATTAAAATAGCAATGTTGCAATAGTGCATTGAATTCCTCCCCTTTAGAACCTCCCTCCTCTGGAGTGAAGTCTTTTCATGAAAAAAAGTCCAAATTAAAGGATGCATCTCCTTTAGAACCTCCCTCCTCTAAGCAATGTGTACCAAAGCAGTCACCCTGTAATAATTGGTTACTTGCCTCAGGGCTGAGAGTTGCCGCCCCCTGTTGGGAGAACCAGAGTCCCGTGCTTTAGAATTGCCCCGCCTTGTCGAGCCCCTAATTTCATAACGATTTCCATTAGTAAAGAAGCAAATGTGGAAAAAATGGACCCAACATCAAAACACTATAAAAAATTATTTAGCTGAAGGGCCTAGTATTCTTGCATGTCAAGGTTGCCATATATTACTTTTCGATATTAATTCCTCAAAAAGGGCAAGGGAATAGCACTGCCACTACCTGGGAGGAGATATTGTTCTAGAATTAGAACGTCGAGGTCTCCTCATTGGCGAACGGCTACGATCTCGCGGTGACCTCCTTGATGGGCTCCTTCCTCTACGATATCAAGGTGGAGTAGATGACCTCCTTGATGGGATCCTTCCTCGCCTAGGAGGTGATAAAAAACAATTACATTGAGGAAATGATTAAACAAATTGTATTGAGCAAGGAAGTCAGGTGGAAACAATGTATTATGTTTGATCTAAATGCGCAAATTTTATAGACTTATCGCCTATGAATGTTGTCAACATTTTCATTTTTCTCTAGTTTTTCTCTGAGTCTTTTAATCTCTTCTTCTTTCTTTTCTAACTCTTGATTCTTCTGTTTAAGTTCTTTCCGCAAGTCCACGTTCTCTTTCACAGTTTTAGATTTTTGGAATTCTTTTAGCTTCTTCTCCAATATTCTAATATGTTGGCATGCAAGTTGAAAGGTCTTCATCATCTCTATCATTGATTTCCAACAACTATCATCATCCATCTTGATAACTGGAAAAAAACGCAGGAATAATTAGAAAATCTATACTAACATAAATTATCTTTGCCTAGTTAGTGGGTAAACTACCTAGGGCTTTGGTTGTGAAGGCTTGGTCTTATATTTTGTCAAGCAGCTTGAGTCCCAACCTTTGCGTAGGTTTATAATGGTGTGTTAATCAAGTGAAGGAGAACAACTAAGATTTATAGTCAACTGAACATGACAATCAATTAATCAATCAAATCTACTGATTAGCTGATTGAGCAGAAGGTTTAAATAATTGGAGGTTTGAGTGGTAGACTGGAAACAAATTACCAATAGAATGGCAATATAGTTGTTGTCATCCAACAATCAATTGTGTGCATCAAGTCAACTAAAGGCTTCTTCCAATCGAGTAGAGGCATCCAAATGTGATCCTTTGGAGAGCTTTGAATGCAAGTAGTTGAGAGGATAATAACCTTATCATTTAAAGCATTTTCTCCAATGCTCATACTGATCAAGTACTCAAAAATGATCTATGAGCTTAGATTAGGTTGAAGGTCTCATCTCCATCAAGGTCTTGGTATTTTCCTCTCTCCCTTTCCTTTGATTTCATTATTTATAAGAGAGGGGAGGTTTATTGCGAGTGAAATTCCTATTAATGATTAAGCTAGTGATAGCATTGGTTGAGTTTTGGTGTATTCTCATTTATAGAGGTTTACCAAAGTTAGCTTTTGTGAAGACGTGGTAATGGTAGATCTATTTAGGGATGACACATTGAGCAGGTCATAGGCAGTAGAATAGAAACAGAGTTTCCAAAACACGTAAAATTATTGTGTTACAGTCCTGCATATTGTTCATCTTTCATTTCCACTACCTATATTTTTTACACTAATCATTTGTGTTATTGTTGTTTTTGTGTGGCGAATCACAAAAATTTAAGTATGTTGTTTATTCATCTCAACTAGCCAAACCTTCACATCCCAAAAGTCTTTGGTTGTGCTACTACAAACTATGCATATTTTGATGTGTATAATCTGCACTAAAAAATATATGTGCTTGCTATTTGTGAATCTCTAATCAGAAACTATTTTGTCCAATATGAGAATATTTGATGCTATGGGCTGTAGGTGCTTATGAAAACGGGCCTTTGATATTTTTTTCTTTGAGTTCTTTGGCTATTGTGCAAATTTTCCCTCCTTTTGTCACTTGACGTGAGATCTTCTCTTGTGCAGGGAAGGTTGAGTAGAGAATATGGTTTGAAATCTCAGACCGAATTTGGGTTTTAGTTCAAGCCTAATAAGGCATTCTAGTCATGTTATGTCTTGGTGTTGATGGGTGTGCCAAGAACTAACCTTAATGGAGGAAGCATAGGAGAAAAGTAAATACAAGGGAGCCGATGGTCACCAGCATACAATTGTATAAGGATGGTGCATGATACTAATCAATACAACACCCACCAAATCATCAACCATATGACATGCACAAGTCCAAATCATGGAGACGACCAGTGATCTTCATTTAGTTCCTCTTTATTTTGCAGTAGCATGGATTGTTGTTTAAGTGGGTTTAGATGCTAAGTTTCATATGCTTGTGGACAAGCCTGAGTTACTAGTATTGCCAAAAAAAAATGGATATCTAGTTATCTTGAGCATTTTTAAGTAGTCGATCCGAACTATTTGAAGTTGCGGGTTGTTGGTGGCATGAGATCTGCAAGCTTGTGATGGAAAAATCTAGGAATGCTGAGAAAACAACCATGCTTGCGTAGTCAATTTATGATGGATTTGGCTTTGCTTCATGACAATTATTTGTATCAAACTTCATATTTGTGGGAAGTAGAATATGATGCGTTTGATTGTGGTAATTATTTGAATTAAAATTTCTTTCTTTCCGTTGCTCTGTTTCATTGTCTGAAGATAGATGGAGAGAAATAATGACTGGCTTGGTTTTTTAGTTTGCTTTAAATCTTGTGTATTTTAGCGTGGTAGCAAAAAAAAGGTGATAGTGTTTATTTCAGGGATTTTTCATTATTCGTCCTTAGTTTATATGAAGAAAAATAAATCATAAATCAATTATAAGCTTATAACCGACCAGATTAGGAATAGGAGGAATTTTAAATCTTGTATTGGCCTTAAAAGTATTGGTTACACGTATGGAAATTTAGGGGTGATAATAAATCAGATTTAGATTAAATTTTATATTTTTTATTTTTATATCCATTCTCATATTCATATTTATTAAAAAACACATATTTTTTATATAATATTTTTTATTCAACTATCATCAATTAATAAAAATATATTAAAATTAATATAATATTTTAAAAATTATATAATTAAAAAATTACATTAAATATTTATATAATCTACTTTTAATTAGTGAGTTTTGAAATATGTATATGATAATAATGATATCAGTGCTCCTTTCTTAACTTTCCCTGTTTGTGTTGGATATTGATTCCTTCCTTGGTTTAGAAAAAATTATCATCCCTAATGTAATTCCATTTTAATTTAAAAATCTTAATTTTTTAATTATATTTTCTATGAAGTTTAATAAATGAAAATTTTTAATCTTTTTTTTTGAAAATTTTTAATCTTAAGCTTTCACAGTGTATAACTAATTATTTGAAATTACTAGTGGGTGAAAAAAAAGACAGTGCGGTCTATGGCAAGTAATTGTATTATTTTCGCAATTTAAACTCATAATGTCCTGAGCATATGTAATATGCAGTAATTTTATCATTGTGTCTCGTTTGGTCCACCTCGCATGTTAGATCTCAAGTTAACATATTTTAATTTTAGTGAGCTCTATATATTTTTTTAACTGATTAATTTGAGGATTGATCCTGGGCCAGTTTACGTGTAATCTGGCCCGACAGTCTGGTGCCTAATCAGAAGGAAAATGGTTAATAGGCCGTAAAGGCCCATTGGATAGGCGTCACTCGGGTCAAGGCCCCTAATTGGACACGCCCACGCTCTTCAGGATCGGTCCGACCCAGACTTAGACGCTCATGCTCTTATACCCCTCCAGGTTTGGCTCCCCATCTACGCGTGGCGGCCCACGCTTCGGGGGTAAGCCCGAACCGGAGGAGGCGTTACTTGACACATTGTCCTGCAGTGCCCCAGTCGACACCCTCATAGGCCCTCAACCGGCCTTATCACTCAGTGTCCCAATTTGTTCAGATTAGAGATTCACAAATAGCAAGCACATATATTTTTTAGTGCAGATTATACACATCAAAATATGCATAGTTTGTAGTAGCACAGCCAAAGACTTTTGGGATGTGAAGATTTGGCTAGATGAGATGAATAAATAACATACTTAAATATTTGTGATTCGCCACATAAAAACAACAATAACACAAATGATTAGTGTAAAAAATATAGGTAGTGGAAATGAAAGATGAACAATATGTAGGACTGTAACACAATAATTTTACGTGTTTTGGAAATTCTGCTTCTACTCTATTGCCTATGACGTGCTCAATGTGTCATCCCTAAATAGATCCACCATTACCACGTCTTCACAAAAGCTAACTTTGGTAAACCTCTATAAATGAGAATACACCAAAACTCAACCAATGAAATTTTATAAGCTATCACGAGCTTAATCATTAATAGGAATTTCACTCGCAATAAACATCCCCTCTCTTATAAATAATGAAATCAAAGGAAAGGGAGAGAGGAAAATACCAAGACTTTGATGGAGATGAGACCTTCAACCTAATCTAAGCTCATAGATCATTTTTGAGTACTTGATCAGTATGAGCATTGGAGAAAATGCTTTAAATGATAAGGTTATTATCCCCTCATCTACTTGCATTCAAAGCTCTCTAAAGGATCACATTTGGATGCCTCTACTCGATTGGAAGAAGCCTTTAGTTGACTTGATGCACACAATTGATTGTTGGATGACAACAACTATATTGTCATTCTATTGGTAATTTGTTTCTAGTTTACTACTCAAACCTCCAGTTATTTAAACCTTCTGCTCAATCAGCTAATCAGTTGATTTGATTGATTAATTGATTGTCATGTTCAGTTGACTATAAATCTTAGTTGTTCTCCTTCACTTGATTAACACGCCATTATAATCCTACACAAAGGTTGGGACTCAAGCTGCTTGACAAAATATAAGACCAAGCCTTCACAACCAAAGCCCTAGGTAGTTTACCCACTAACTAGGCAAAGATAATATTATTAACTACCTAAGATTACAACCTCTCATGACTCTCTCATATTTAAAATGTAAGTTCATTGAGTCCACTGTGCTCCTTGTCAATTTCCTACTGTAATAACTCGATCCAAGCCTTCATCTCTTTTCACTGAGCTCATTGAGCTGTAATGTGACAAGTTAATCCTAGCTCTCGAGTTTAGGAGTACATGACTCTATGCCCAACAATTTAATCCCATGAATTAGGTGATGTGGAAGACTCTTCATCAAGTAGGTGATTTATATGTTAATGGTTTACATTGAAAATTTTTTTATTTATGTTAGGATAGATTTTCTGATTATTCCTGCGTTTTTTTCCAGTTATCAAGATGGATGATGATAGTTGTTGGAAATCAATGATAGAGATGATGAAGACCTTTCAGCTTGCATGCCAACGTACTAGAATATTGGAGAAGAAGCTAAAAGAATTCCAAAAATCTAAAACTGTGAAAGAGAACGTGGACTTGCGGAAAGAATTCAAACAGAAGAATCAAGAGTTAGAAAAGAAAGAAGAAGAGATTAAAAGACTCAGAGAAAAACTAGAGAAAAATGAAAATGTTGACAATATTCATAGGCGGTAAGTCTATAAAATTTGCGCATTTAGATCAAACATAATACATTGTTTCCACCTGACTTCCTTGCTCAATACAATTTGTTTAATCATTTCCTCAATGTAATTGTTTTTTATCACCTCCTAGGCGAGGAAGGATCCCATCAAGGAGGTCATCTACTCCACCTCGATATTGTAGAGGAAAGAGCCCATCAAGGAGGTCACCGCGAGATCGTAGCCGTTCGCCAATGAGGAGACCTCGACGTTCTAATTCTAGAACAATATCTCCTCCCAGGTAGTGGCAGTGCTATTCCCTTGCCCTTTTTGAGGAATTAATATCGAAAAGTAATATATGGCAACCTTGACACGCAAGAATACTAGGCCCTTCAGCTAAATAATTTTTTATAGTGTTTTGATGGTGGGTCCATTTTTTCCACATTTGCTTTACTAATGGAAATCTTTATGAAATTAGGGGCCCGGCAAGGCGGGGCAATTCTAAAGCACGGGACTCTGGTTCTCCCAACAGGGGGCGGCAACTCTCAGCCCTGAGGCAAGTAACCAATTATTACAAGGTGACTGCTTTGGTACACATTGCTTAGAGGAGGGAGGTTCTAAAGGAGATGCATCCTTTAATTTGGACTTTTCTTCATGAAAAGACTTCACTCCAGAGGAGGGAGGTTCTAAAGGGGAGGAATTCAATGCACTATTGCAACATTGTTATTTTAATTTTCATGATTTTTTACTCATTACTCACTCTTTGACTTGATCAGCGACAACACCAAGGTAAGCCTTGACTCCCTTTCTAATATCGAATTACTCTCTTCAGTGGTAGTCGACTTCTCTGCCGTCGACTTCTTGGCATTCATTTTCTTGACGATCGATTACTATCTCATAAGCTGATTTAAAGAAGCTGACAAAAGCAAATTTCATGGACTTTGACACACCCTCGTTCTCAGACAGAACTTTCAAAATGACCATGACTCACGGTCACAATGTTAATATATTTTCCATTTCAATGGGGCATAGTGAGCTAAGAGTTTAAGAGAATACAAAAGCTGAGTACAAGAGTTCAAAGTAATAGAATACAGAAGTTGAGTACCTAGCAATTATGGAAGTAGAAAAGAAGGCTTATTGATATGGATTCGTAATTTCATTAGCGAATTTAAAGTGCGTAGTATAATTGGTAGCAAAAGTTAAATCATTACCTCAATGATCCTCCATTGTTTTGAAAGAAAAGTAAATCAAGAGGGATGGACATTCTGCCCCCTTGAAAATTGATCTTAGATCTATTGATAATAACATCTTGTATAAATGTCAGCTCATGGAGGCATAATTTTAATCATTATTGATCTAATAATGGTTGTTTGTGATAATAATAGAGCTATCTAAAAAAACAAATAGAGCTATTATGGAAGCAAATCAAAAGGCCAACAGGAAAGTAATACCTGATAAACATGCACAATTGGTTTGACTTGCCAAAACAGTAGGACCTTATGATTCTCCACCCACTCATCTACATTAGAGAATAGATATACATTAGAACTCAAGAAATCAAGAAAAAGTTCAAGAAAATTCTAAGTCTTCTGATTACTTGTTCAACCTGTATCACAAATCATGATTCTTTTAACATTTTCAAGAAGAAAAAGATCATCAGTAGGCACTGGAATGGGTCCATCCACATACGTCATGCTCCTCTTCTCCAGCATCCTGATTCACAGAAAATGCAACAAGTTATGTCATACGTATTTCAAAATCTAAGCATTAAAAATAAAAACCAAACAACTCTAAGATCAGGTCATGGAGAGATGAGAGAATTAAACATTAGGTGCGGACCATAGACAAATAAAGGTCTGGGTAAATTAACAGCTATCATCAATATACTACATAGAAATAAGAAGTAGGAATCAGTAAATGGACTATCTGTAACAATTATTACTATCAGAATTTTGAGGGCACATGAACTCTTTGGTAAACTTTTATGGATTTCATACTTATTTATCTAGATCCATTACGTGATAGAAATGAAGAAAAAAACAACTGATGCATTTTTAAACCAAAAGGCTTCACTGGATCAAAGCATAACTCTCACCATGAATGTGAGACCATGATTCCGTGTCAAAATTTGAAGATATTCACGAACCAACTTAGTGATATTCATGAACCAACTTAGCAATATCATTTATCTTTAAAGAAGTTCAGGAGGAATTTACAGTGAAATATTGATCAATTTGTTTAGTTCGTCAAAAACTTTAATTTGGACGAAATGTACGACTCTCATAACTGCAAATCTCAAACCAGCTGACAATTCCATTGACTTATATTTTTTCCCCCCTGGTAAAATAAGTGAGGTTAGTCACAAGGCATATTAACGTATTAAAGGGGCCTAATATGCCTGGCTTGTATAAGTAGCTCAAAATATCCAATGTGAACTTTCAAGGGAAAAAAAAGCTTAATCCTTTGGAAATGCCGACTTAATGCAGAATAGAGTGAAAGAGGACCTTTCTACTGCGGTGTGTATATCATCGGGCTGTGCCGTGCTCGATGGTTTCAAGCAGACCTCGACTGCGTACTCCAAAAAAATAGGGTCAAGGACGAAAATATCAAGAGTCTATAAAAGGAGGAGGAGGAGGAGGAGGTTAAAGTGATTACCCGACACAAGGACCTTATCATCTGCGGCGGGGATCGACAGAGAGGCAAACTCGGGTTGCCCGGATACTGCCTCCGACATGCCACGATCGCCGTCTTCATGGGGGGGCTGGTGCGAAACCTCCATCGCCGAGCTCATTGGCTTCATCTTCACTTCCAGTTAGAAGTCGTCGAGAAAAATAAAAGCCCGAGTGAGCAAGGCGGGCGAATGCACAGAACCCTAATTTGAATCCTTCAAAAATAAACGACTTTTTGACAGGCGTTTAGGCTGCCGGCGACGGATGACAGGCGCAGCAGTGCTTGCGCTCCGCAGACGCGATGGAGAACACAATCCCGACTTCTCTGCGACGTCTCCGCTCTCCGATGCAAGGAAGAAGAGTGCGACGGCGTCGTCAGAGCAAGAGGAGAGGAGCGCCGTCGGCTTGCCCACGCGCGGATAGGAACTACCAGGGCTTGCGTGCGGCGTCGGGGAGTTTGTGGCGGCGTCGGCGGTCGGCTATGGCTGCAGCGGCGTCGGGCGAAAACCGACGGGAGAAGAATTCGGCGCAGAGAGGGCAGAGATCGGGTGTTTAGGGCACGGCTGCGGAATTTAGGGTTTATAACTGGTTTTGGCTTTTTGCAAATAAGCCCTCTAAGTTTAGGAAATTACAACTAAACCTTTTAAAATTTCGGTTTATAACATTCTCCCCCACTAATATAAATTTGGTCTCCAAATTTAGCAAATCACAACAAATAATAGCCACCCCAACAAGTACTAGTCAACCACAACGGATATCAACATCTTATATAAACAACGTAGATATAATATAAATACTGCATAAAACCAACCATAGCACCTCAAGTAAATAGATGAGGATAGCGAGCTCTGATCGTATCCTCGAGCTCCCAAGTAGCTTCCTCATCAGAGTGGTGCTGCCAACCAACTTTGACCAAACGAACTGTCTTGTTCCTCAACCGATGCTCTTTGCGATCCAGAATCCGCATAGGCACCTCCTCATAAGTCGCGTCTGGCTGAAGTGTGACCGACACCTCCGATAACACATGTGTAGGATCTGATACATATTTCCTCAGCATGGAAACATGAAACACGTGGTGAACTCCAGTCAAAGACGATGGTAACGCCAGACGATAAGCGACGGCTCCAATCCGCTCCAAAATCTGGAAAGGTCCAATATAGCGGGGAGATAGCTTACCTCTCAACCCAAACTTCTTCACCCCTTTCGTGGTCGATACTCGTAAGAACATATGATCACTCATGAAGAATCTAAAGTTTGTATCTCTCATGGTTAACCTCAACCATGATTGCGAGTCAAATGCGTTATCTACCATATTGGGAACCGTCCAACATCTCTCTAACAGTAGCTATCCAGTTACAAGCAGTGACCTACACGTAAATACTCTAAAGCTCTTTAATATCTCAGAAAATCGATCCATCGATCTGCAGTGCCTTCTCTTTGGTGACAGTGTAAACTCGGTCCATTTCTGAAACTGATGGTGGCATCGTCTAAATAGGTAGTGGTCGAATCATTTAAATTGCTGCTGGCTGCATAATCTGAGGTGTTGAAGCTCTCACCGTCTGCTGAGTCTGATAACTTGTAGCTTCGACCATCTGCTGAGGCTGTAAATTGATGACTAATATGCTGGGCACAGTTGATCTCCTGATCTAGTCATATTTCGGTCCATTCCTAAACTTAAATATAGTTACCCCTGGTTCCAAATAGTCATTTAGGCAGATCTAAGTAACATTGCTACATGCAAGCTGAAGTGGAAAGTATATACACAACAATTACATCAACCTCCTAGAGCAATTCAGCTTTACTGATGTTTACCGAACATATAATATGGTACATAACCCTTATGTGTAGGGTAGCATTTGTCCCCTGAAGCATAATCACAAGTGCTTCTATAACAATTCTAGAATTGCACTATCTTAATATAAAAATGAATTATGGTTTTATAAGGAGAATAAGTGGATTGAGACATGATCGAAAGAATCAATCTACGAGACCAAAGTCCATTCACGAGACAGGTACAAAGAATCCAACTATAAGACCAAGTAAAATAACTCATCGAATCCTTGATTTGCCAATTTTCGATCACTACTAAGATAGCTAACAAGGTAATCTAGTAGATAGGGACCGACAAATGAAGCCACAGAAAACAAGAGTGCATAGAATATTACCGATAAGTATTGGGCCCAAACTGTTAAGATTAATGCTAATGCTTTAACCAACATGAATGAGGTAATTCTGCAATGTGTAGTGGCACGAGCATAAGACTGAAGGACTAATCCTCACTTCATGACAGAGGATACTCATTCTTGGTGGTCACAACATTTAACTGTTGGTAGTCTGTGCACAACCTCATGGATCTGTCCTCTGTCTATAAACAACATTGGGGCTCTCCACAAAAATCTACTAGAACGAATGAATCCCCTATCCAACAACTTCAGTAGCTGGGGATAGTGACTAGTCACTCTACCACTATACCATAGCCCCAGGGGCCTTGTGTAGTTGTTACATGTTCTTTAATCTGGGCTTGATAGCTTACCTGTTTGGCTAGGATTTGATCCCCCAATCTCAGCGTTGCATGATTGAATCACTAACCAGCAGCCCTACAACATTTTTTCCCCTAATGAGTGGTCGTGGATGCAAAGATCAAAACTAAATTTCTGATTATTAATCATGATCAAATATTGAAGCAAATCACGATGGTTCATCCACAGGCAAGTTGATCTCTATAAGTGATGGAGCAAGATAACATAATTTTGGAGTAGTGGTTTCACCATCAACAGATGACGTATGACATATATGATAAAGGTAAATAATGACCTGCACATTGCCTTGCGAAACTTTATATGATTATCATCAACAACAGGATTGTCAAATCATCAGCAGACTGCAAGCTATTTAACCATGTATATTTCTGACAATTATATTCTCATTGATACGGTAAGCCAATATTCCAAAAACTTTGTTAATCCACAAGCAAAGCTAGTTGGATCTTTTATGTTCTCTTGAATGATACAACAATAGAATGTAATAATTCTCTACTTTTTCAATATAACACTTATGTTACTTACTAACCACAATATTCTAAGCACACATGTCGAAGTCTGTTGTTGGCTTTCTGATAAGTGACTGGAAGAAGTCTCCCTCTTGCAATCCTTGGGTGAAGGCGCTAATCAGTACCTTGGGAGTGGCTCTCGGCACATCCAGTGTCACCCCATTAAATCTCTTGATGTAGGCCCAGAGCGACTCCTTCGGGCCCTGCTTTAGGGCGAACAGGTTGATATTTGTCTTGTGGTGCCTTCGACTGCTGGCGAAGTGCTAAAGGAATGTCCTCCTGAACTCCCCGAAGCTGCCTATCGACCTGTTGGGGAGTTGTCCGAACCATCGTTGAGCGGATCCAGAGAGTGTTGTCATGAATGCTCTGCATTTCACGCCCTCAGGATACTGGTGCAGCAGGGTTGCACTTTCGAACTTCATAAGATGTTCCTCGGGATTGGTGGCTCCAGCATATTTGGGTATGGTGAAGAATTGGAGATGCTTGGGAACTGGATCCTCCAGGATTCAAGAGTTGAAGGGGCTACGCATCTGGGCGGTCGGTGGCACGTTGACGGGGGCCTTCCCCTTTTCGAGATGCGGCCTGTGCGTCCGACTAGATGTGGATGCCCCGATCGGCGCGAGCTCCACCTCGTCGTCCCGACCTTGGTGGGCAGGTGCGAGGAAGGGGGTCGAGCCCCCTTCTGGCCGAGCGACCCTCCCTCGACCTCCTGAGGGGTCGGGCGCCACTGGCTCAAGAAGTCGAGCTATCGGGTTACCGGCCAGTGACAGCCTTAGGGGAGTTCTTTGAGCCCTGGCGGCCCTTAGGAGCTCGTACTCCTCGGGCGTGATGATCATCATGACCCGGTTGGGCTCTTCCATCGTACACTTCCGATTAGGCTGAAATGTCCCTCCTTCTAGCAAAGTGAGGACCCAAGGGCAAGATGGTCTCCCGAGCGTCATGAGCTGCTGATGCTGGCTCCAACCTGGCTCCGGGCTACGGGAAAATGACCGTTAGCAAATCAGTTGGGGAAGGTCCCCGATCAGGCCCTCCGACGGTCAAGTCAGTATCAGCAGAAATATTATGAGGTAAAGGAAATATAGTAGAAGAGAGTGCGATTGCGCTTACTTGCGGAATGAGGAAGGGAGGGGCTTATATCGTCGGGGGAGCTGACAACTCCTGTCTACGTCAATGAGACAGAGGTATGGTGCTTGTCAGCTCATGGGAGAGCACTGATCGGCGCCGCAGTATTGCGCGGGGTGCTTGGATAGTACAGACGTACAGAGTCAGCGGGATATCTGCGACGTGTACCATGAATGGGTAAGACTCGCACTGTCCCCCGCGTCCTGGTCATACCCCTATTGTCCTGATGTGGAGGTGGCGTTAGAAAGGACTGGTCCGAAGACCGACCGCCGACCGACGGGCCCGAGTGGTATGGGTCGGGTCGGGTGTAGTATAGCCGAGTGACACAGGGTACACCATGAGCCGAGGGGTCGCTAAGCTTATATCTGCCTTGCCATCTCTCAGGTCTCCTAGTTGGGTGTCCGATCCACGGGGTGCCGAGAACTGACTTACCCGACCTAGCCCTGGGTCAGGAGGCCGACTTTGGTGGCAGAGTCAGGGGGCGCTCGACATCGACCGTCCGACCCGTCGGGAGTCGGATGGTCGGGGGTTCTTGGGTTCCCTGGTCCGGGAACTTCATGGCTCGGGCCCGTGCCGACCCATCCCTTGGGCCTCCATCCACGTGGCCCCTGGGCCCCTCGGTTTGCCTGGGCTTGACAAGCCTTGGTCTTAATCCCCTTTAGTCGTGGCGCCAGGCTAACCGGCCGATCCGCTTGAAAGATAGGCCGGGATCACATATGATCATTATCTGTTAGTTATTGTTTTCAATGGACGGTTTGCTGATATAGTCAACTAAAGACTCATTAGTCAATTCCTCAGGATAAGATCATTGTCAAATAGTCTTCTTTTTTTAAATTTAAAAAAAATAATTGATTGCCATGTCTATTGAAACCACATCCATTGAATATTCAATTGACTAAACTTGAAAAAAAAAATTCTATTCACTACTAATTCAACCTAAGTTGACTTCCTAATCGACTCAACACGTTAGTCAAATAGAGTCAATGATTCAAGTATCTATCATTTGAAAGACAACGTTTCATGATCATGAGTGAAGCCCGAATAAGAATCTACTTGAACTCTAGTATAGGTCACTCGACTCTCATAACTTATTTAGAATTTACCATCATAGTTTGATTTTGCCACTAAATTAAAGTCATCTCTTGTTAAGTCTTAAGCGCACCAAATTTATTGAGCTCTTGGATCACTCCATGTGTCATCTTTGACTCTTTCTTAATACAATTCGCTTTCCTTGTATTGTCATCAAAACTATCACCCGATACATCTCATCTTGTGATCCTTCGAATGTCCATTTCATCTTGTTGGGACTGATACAGATGACTAGATGAGCTAATGTATCTTTATACAAAGATTTTACTGGCAATAAACTTGTCCATTTTCTGTGAGTGTGGAGTGCCCGTCTCTCTTGATTTACCTTTCTTTCGGATAGTGAAGGGGCATCGAGGTGACGATTTAACTTTTGAAACTAAAACAATTAAAACTACTTTAAATTCGTTAATGAAACATGAATCCATATGCCTTTTGCTACTTCCACAATTGCTACGTACTCCTGTGTTCTCTTACTTCAAATTAAACTCTTGTACTCAGTCTTCAACTCTTTTAGCTCACTAAGCCCCATTGAAATGGAAACTATATTAAAATTGTGGCCGTTAGTCGTGGTCATTTTGAATGGTCACTGTTCTGTCTGTGAACGAGGGTGTGTCAAATTTCATGAAATTTACTTTTGTTGACTTCTAGTCAGCTTTCTCATATGAGATAGTAATCGACTACCACTGAAGATAGTAATACGAGATTAGAAAGGGAGCCAAGGCTTTCCTTGCGTTGCCCATGCTCAAGTCAGAGAGTGAGTAATGTTGCAATAATACATTGGATTCCTCCCCTTTAGAGCCTCCCTCCTATGGAGTGAAGTCTTTTTCACGAAGAAAAGTCCAAATTATATATAGGATGCACCCCATTTAATTTAATTAATGTTGTAATAACACCATGTCTCTTCATTTAATTTGGTACTCTCTAGACTATGATGCAGTGGGAGTAATTATCATTTTAGATATTCACAATTTGATCTCCAACTATTATATTTTTTATAGAATTTTTTTTACGTGAATCCTGGGGATGTTGGACTTTTAGACCATCCACTTTCCCGATTTACATTGACGATTGATAGAAAATTTTTATGAAACCGAACCGACCATCCTAAATTTGCCTATTTATTTATTATTATTATTTATATTTTTTTAATTTAGTAACGGTCGTATCCCCTCATTATCATTTTTTTTTATTTTTATAATTTGGTAACAGTCGTATCCCTTCGTGAAAACTCCCGGCTTTTGTCGTACGTGAAAACTCTCAGGAAGTCGGACTTTGTAGCGAAGACTTCCTGGTAGTCGTATCTGATTGACTAATTCTGGGAGCATGCCACATGACTGACTCCTACAGTATCAAATCCTGATATTGTTCTATTCCATATTGACCAAGTCAATAGCAAGCCACGTCGACCGCCTTCTTCCATCCGGATCATTCACATACATGAAGCCTTTCATTATAATTGAGTTCTCCTCTCCTTCCTTCGATTATTGAATCCCATTGATTCTTGCCTCCGAATCATTCGCATACATTGGTTTGGCAGTCCCTCCCTCCCGTCTGTCACGTTATAACAAAAGAAAAAGACCACCCTTTTCTTTTAACTCAACCTTCTTTCCTTCTACTTCATACTATTATTGCTGCTGCTGCTGCTGCTGCTTTCCCATGATCTAACTTAACCGCTAGCTAGCTTAATTAATCATTTGGCCTCTACACAAACCTGAATTCAAGTTCATGGCACATGGGACTTGAAATCGATTCCTCAGGCATGCAGAACAGCTAGAGACGGTGGTGTCCCAGTCGCGATGAAAACATGCATGCATGAGAAGGGTGAGAGCGTTTGTTCATGTGCCATCGGCTTCAATTCTTTGTCGCCCAAAAAATGAAGCATCTTTTCACCTCGCTGTCCAGCACTAGAATTAACATTACAATCACCATGCCAGTCTCTTTCTCTCCTCCTCCTCCTCCCCCTTCCACTCCACTGCTGTTTTCCTCGCAATTCAGAGAGCAAACTGTTCGCTACATGATTTCAGGCCTGTGTCCTGCTCAGCTTTCAGTACACCAAATGACGAGTCAATAGAAATGTAATTCTTTGCTGCTAATTGCCTGACCGATGGTCCTTGACATTTATGGTGGCCGAAATGATATACCCCACGGCCTAGCATTCTCGGGCCAGGGGAGTTACGAGCCCTGCTGCTGCTGCTGTTTGTGAGAAAATAATTAATCCAGACATTAATTATCATCATATTTTATTTTATAATTTTATTCTGATAAATTTTATGACTTAGTTTTGATTAGCCTTTCCTATCTTAATAGGATAACTAGAGAATTAGTCTCCCTATTTTTATTCCTATTTTAATGGGATAAGTTATGACTAAGTCTTGTTCGTGGTGTATTTAAAGGGTCCTAGAGGCATGTGAAACAGAGTCTCAGTTATTTTGTAAGTTTGTTTCTTCCAGAAAAATAAATTAAATTCGTTCGTTCTTCTTTCGTTTTTTCGATTTCTTCGTTTTCTTTTTGTTCCTCTTGCATATCGGTGTGATTTTTGGGTGCGCTATTCTTTGGTCTGGGCCAACAATTGGTATCAGAGCTTTGGTAGTATAGAGCAGCCAAGAATTCACGTTTCCACAAAAAATGTCGAGCATCCTAGCGAAAGAGAACGGCGGAGTGCCGTTTCCCTATCCGATGCTAAAACCTCACAATTATACTGTGTGGGCAATAAAGACAGAGGCAATTCTCGATGCCCAGGGTGTCTGGGAGGCGGTGGAGCCAGAGAAAGAAGCCCAGGTGGATGCAAAGAAGGACAAGAAGGTGCGTGCATACATCTTGCAGTGTGTCCCCGAAGACATCCTTCTCCAGATCGCAAACAAGAAGATGGCGAAGGAAGTCTGGGACAGCCTCAAGATAAGGTACCTTAGTAGTGATCGGGTGAAGAAGGCACGCGTACAAACGTTGAAGAGCGAGTTTGACGCCCTCCGGATGAAGGAGACCGATACTATTGATGAATTTGCTGGCAAACTCAGCGCCCTGAGTAGCAAGTTCTCCACTCTCGGTGCCACACTTGAAGATTCCTCACTGGTAAAGAAGTTGCTCGATTCTGTCCCTGATAAATTCTTCCCTATTGTTGCCGGTATTGAGCAGTTCCACGACCTCGAGACTATGCCATTTGAGGAGACTATCGAACGACTGAAGGCATACGAGGAACGAACACAGCGATTACGAGGCAACACCAATAGCACTGAAGGTGAGCTCCTACTTACTCATGCCGAATGGCAAAAGCGACAAAAAGGGAGCAGCGTGGACACTCCGTCAGGAGACAAGGGGCGCGGGTCCAGCGGCCCTAATCGTGGCAAGTGGCGTGGGCGAGGGCGCGATCGTGGCCATGGAACGCAGCGCCAAGACAGTGTAGGAGGCACTAGCGGCAACAACAGTGGCACTCGTGACAAGAGACACATAAAGTGTTTCAATTGTGAGAAAATGGGGCATTATGCGTCCGAATGCTACAGCAAGCCTCGAGATGATGAGGCTCACCTCACTTGCGACACCGATGAAGAGCCAGCACTAATGATGAGCGTGTCCCATGAGGAGTCTCACGCTAGCCGAGAACAGCAAGATATAATTCTGCTCAGTGAAGAGAGGTTTCTACCAGAGATGTATCGCAGCGTTAAGAAAGGAGAAGATAAAGACGTCTGGTACCTTGACAACGGTGCTAGCAACCACATGACGTGTCATCGCGAGAAGTTTCAAGAACTAGATGAAACCATCACCGGGAGGGTGAGGTTTGGCGATGGATCAACCATAGAGATCATGGGCAAAGGGACGGTAGTGTTCGAATGCAAGAACGTCGATCAGAAGGCTCTCCATGAGGTATACTACATTCCAAAACTTTGTAGTAATATCATCAGTCTTGGTCAATTGACAGAAACTGGGAACGAGGTGCACATGGAAGGAGATATCATGAAGGTGATTGATGAGAGCAGGAAGCTCTTGATGCTGGTAAAGCGAACACAAAATCGCTTGTACAAGATAACCTTGAAGACATTCAAGCAAGACTGTCTCCTAGCAAGCCTAGAAGACCCAACTTGGTTGTGGCATGCAAGGCTCGGGCATGTAAATTTCCATGACTTGAAGCTATTGGGGGAGAAGAAATTGGCGGTTGATATGCCACTACTGCCCCAGCCGAACAAGCTTTGCGAGGTGTGTGTGATCGCCAAGCATGCAAGGTCGTCATTCCCGTACCAAGCAAACTTTAGAGCAAAGAAGCCGTTAGAACTTCTCCATGCGGATATTTGCGGGCCAATCTCACCATGTACACTTGCCGGTAACAAATATTTTCTTCTAATTGTGGATGATTTCACTAGGTGGATGTGGGTGTTTGCATTGGCAGCGAAGAGTGATGCATTCCAGGCATTCAAAAAGTTCAAATTCCTGACAGAGAACAAGACTGAGTACAAGATCAGAACACTCCGGACAGATCGAGGCGGCGAGTTTCTATCCACGGAGTTTACTCGATTCTGTGAAAATGAAGGAATCGAGTGGCACCTCACGGCTCCCTACATCCCTCAACAGAATGGTGTCGTGGAGCGCCGCAATCGCACTGTAATGGCCATGGCAAGATCTCTCCTCAAGGGTACACATATGCCGGCGAGGTTTTGGGGAGAAGCGGTTAGACATGCTGAATCGTCTCCCAACTAAGGCGCTAGGAGAACGCACTCCATTTGAAGCCTGGATGGGGAGAAAGCCACATGTCGCCCACTTGAGAGTGTTCGGTTGTGTTGCATATGTGAAAAACACAACCCCTTATCTGAAGAAACTTGATGACAGAAGCTCACCCATGGTATCCTTGGGTGTCGAGGAAGGCTGCAAAGCTCATCGGTTGTTTGATCCAAGCCATGGCAAGCTACAAGTAAGTAGAGATGTCATATTTCAAGAAAATTCTGAATGGACATGGAATGCAGGTGCTAACAATGAAGAAAACTTGCCGAGTTTTATGATGCTGGATCCGCTTTACTCCGATGAGGCGATTGTTGCAGCAGACGTTGAGGCAGGGGCAGAAAATGTCATACCATCAGCAGTAGCCGTGGTACCCCTGACAAGAGCGTCAAGTCCATCTACACCATTATCAAACTCGAGTCCATCTACACCATCATCGAACTCGAGTCCATCTACACCATCATCAAACGTCCATGCAACTACCTCGCCTCCGGTAACAAACACGCCCGATTCTTATGAAGGGCCAATCCGCTATAGGTCTCTTGCCGATATCTACGCCAACACTGAGGAAGTGGTTGGTATTGATGAAGAAGAGGAAGAGCTTATGATGGTGGTGTCTGATGAGCCAACAAGTTATCAAGAAGCTGCAACTGAGGCTTGCTTGTATGAAGCAATGGAGGAAGACTTGAAATCTATTGAGATGAACAAGACCTGGACGCTAACTGAACTCCCATTAGGCCGCAAACTTATCGGTCTAGACTGGATGTTCACATTGAAGAAAGATTCAGATGGGAAAGTCGTTAAGCACAAAGCAAGATTAGTTGCTAAAGGCTATGTACAACGACAAGACATCGACTTTGAAGAGGTTATGCATTGTCGTCATCTTCACATAGTGCTGTGTTGCCTTATCTTCATACATGTCCCCAGCCAGGTTTGGGTCGTGTTGCTAGATTGGTTACATTGGAAGTGGAAGATGGAAATGCTTCACATGATGCTCTCCAACATCCCAAACTGTCTGGAGAAACTACAATACAAAATGCAGTTACAGAGGTTGCTGCCATGGTGGGGGAGAATCCCAGGAGTGAAGTTAGCTGCCATGCGATAACTACTCGGTGTCCGTGATTTACAGCCATGTCTGGATTAGGGGGAGTAATGTGAGAAAATAATTAATCCAGACATTAATTATCATCATATTTTATTTTATAATTTTATTCTGATAAATTTTATGACTTAGTTTTGGATTAGTCTTTCCTATCTTAATAGGATAACTAGAGAATTAGTCAACCTATTTTTATTCCTATTTTAATGGGATAAATTATGACTAAGTTTTGTTCGTGGTGTATTTAAAGGGTCCTAGAGGCATATGAAACAGAGTCTCAGTTATTTTGTAAGTTTGTTTCTTCCAGAAAAATAAATTAAATTTGTTCGTTCTTCTTTCGTTTTTTCGATTTCTTCGTTTTCTTTTTGTTCCTCTTATATATCGGTGTGATTTTTGGGTACGCTGTTCTTTGGTCTGGGCCAACATTGCTGTGATGGAGCCCTGCTGCTGAAGGAGGCCGGAGGGCAAAGACTGTGCACGCAGAGCAGGAGGGGTCGAGTTGGGTTGTTCTTTCAGGGAAAATAAATGCCTAATTAATTTGTTGATTTATTCTGAGGTCATTTTTATGCGTAGGTGTGGATGTCAGTTTTTTTTGGATAAATTATGGCTTATTGAAATTTGTGAGATGCGTATTTTCTAATTATTTTTTGGTTGTTTTTTTTTATTTCGTGTTGTTGATTTTATTTTAAGAGTAATGATATGTACAATAAATTTGGAACGGTGAATGAGACAGTGAATGACGTGGTAATTATTGTGTATACGTCTGATCGTCGATCGGACACTACCGGTGGCCTTCGGCCGCCGTCCCGAACCAAACTATACCCTGGGGGGCACGGTGAACCCGTCGGGGATCGCCGCAATTGTGATCTCGCATCATTGACCGTCGATTTCGATAGGTTCACCGTTGTCGGCGATCCTGACGAGTTCACCGTCCTCCGAAGGTATAGTTTGATTCAGGACGATAATCAGAGGTCATCGGTGGTGTCCGATCGACGATCGGACGTGTACACATTAATTGCACGTCATTCACTGTCTCATTCACTGTCCCAAATTTACTGTCCAATCATTACTTAAAAAGAAATTGTGTCATTTGGATAAAAAATACTGAAATAATTAGATCTTTTTATTAAATAATTCTATGAGGTATCAAATTAAGATGATATTTTTGAAAGTTGAAAAAGATTAATATTTTTAAAATTAATTATCTTTGTAAATATGTTTTATATCGTGTCAATCTATTTATACATTTAGGTTATATTATGTCAAATATTTGGAATATTTTTTAGTTTATAACATAAAGTTTTATGTGAATTAACTAAGTCTTTTTTATGTTATATCATACAAGTTGTTTTGATTTTTGTTTTGTCTATTCTTCATTCTCAAATAATCACAAAATAGTTTTTTAATATTAAAAGGAGAATCATGATAATTTTTCTAAACTAAATTATTAGCGATAGAAGACAAAATATTTTTTCCTGTTTTCTTTTTGTATTTGTAGGCTGCCTATTCTTGAGATGGCAAGTAGGTTGCTTATTTTTGGTGGCAAAAGAATTTATTCGTCTCGATTCTTCCATCAATCCGTCTTAGGTAGATTGTCTATTCTTGATGGTCAAGGCGAATTGCTCACACCAACATTCATGTCAATCCATCTTAGGGCCAATATAGAAGAGATAAATTACGAAGATTATTAACCCGGATACTATGACTAACGTGTGGTAAATTACCTATTCTTAATTCTTAATCACATGGATAATATTTTTAATGTTGAAGAGAGATAAATAGATTATAATGCCTATTAAGCCCTTTCAAATCCAACTAAAAATGGCAAACTTTGAGTTTGGTTATTGGTAATTAAAATATGTTTTTGCTAGGATTTCAACTAGGTAATATGACTAAAATATTATATATATATATATATAGAGGATTTAATATGGTGCGCGCTGCATAGCGGGTGATGCGCACGTGCAGCTAGTATATCAACAATGTTTTTTTTTTTTGATTTTTTAAGTTTGAGGTTAAAAAAGAAACCTAAGTTTAAAAATAAAAAATAATAAAAAATACAGTTGAAAGCTTGAATAAAAAAACACACTTGATGTGTTGCACGGGTACGTTCGCATTATGTAGCACGTAATATATCAATATATATATAGGAATTGATATATGCGAGACTTAAAAAAAACGTTCCTATCCGTGACATCTGACCTGTTCATTCAGGTGCATCAACCCTTTTTATTTTATTTATCTAAATTCAACTTTTTCTCATAACAAATCATTTTATTTTTTACCCTCCTCCCCCCCCCCCCCCCCCCTCAAAATAAAGAATTTGTTTATACATTCTTTTTCAACTTTGTATTTATATTCAAGTGCATTCCATGTCTATTGGAGGTTCAATCAAGTTGTAGAGAACATAGAGTCTATCGGAGAAAGTGTTAAGAATGTAACATTGACCACATCTTATTGAAGCTTCTTTTGTGTAGTTTCGACTGTGAAAATCATCATCCTTTGGTTCTGGAAATGACTCCAACTTTAGATAAGAAAATTAAAACTTTGTCAAAGTGAATCACGCAACTAATCATGGCTAGGAATGACTCTATATGGATTTCCAGAAACGCCAAGACGTTTCATGTTCAAGATTCCAATGCTAATCATATGTCCTTAGAACTTGTGCCAGAATTTCCAATATTAATCATGTTGGTGTGGAAGAATATGCAGTTGAGCATAGAATAACATATTTGAACATGTTCTTGATACAAAGTGTCAGGCTGATAGAATAACTGCTGCTCTCTCCCTCATTGAGATTGTTGATATAGATGTTTCCAATTCAATTGTCATTGATTGTAATTTTCATCGTGCACAGCTTTTATTTTTCGTCTTCTTTTAAATTGTGGTTGACTGTAACTTGCAATAAGATCTATCTTCTTATTTTATTACGTAAGTACTGTGTAAATCCTTTATACACGTTGGTTCTCTTTGAACTCCATACAATACTTCACGAGAACAAATCTAGAACTTCAATCTAACAAAATATTCAATTCCAAAACATCCAAAAATATAAAAATATTCAAAATATCCATTAAAAAATTATTCAATAGAATTTTTTATGTATTTAATTAGTAAGGGTAAAATTGTAAATTTTTTCTGATTCCCATTACTTTCTTATTCATACCAAGTAGCATCAATGGTAATTATACCCATTCCAGTATCTATACCAAGCACCATCAATCCAGCAATCATTCCCATTGCCATTAACCCCTTAATGAAAACCCATTACCATTGATAGATCGATCGACATGCTAGAGGGGGGGTGAATAGCCCTTTTTCGTTGAATCTCTCTTCACCTACGTTGTTAATTGCGCAACAGAAATACAAATAAAATAAACTAGCAAAATAAAACAACGCTAACAATCTGATTTACTTAGTATCCACCCCGGACGGGGGACTAATCCAAGAATCCGTCGGTGGATCACTGATGGACCCGATTTAGCTAATTAAAGTTGTCACGAAATGTGTGGATCCGTCAGAATTTAGAATTTATAAAGTGTTGGAAACCCTTTTACAATCAAAATCTGAAAATGTAATATAGGGGCCACAGGTCGTATTTTTCCAAGGACTAGTTCAAGTTTGTTTGATTCAAGCTTGCATTTATGTGTCGTCAATGTTTTTAGGTTTCAAATGAAATCTGGGTTTGGCTTCGAATGGACAAGAAAATGTAATGAAAAGTAAGAGAATTTAACTAAATGAACTAACAAGGAATTTGCAACTAATAGGAAAATTAATCAACTAAAACACTTAACTAATTTGGAAAATGAATCTGATTTTAATTTGCAAAACAAATGCTAAACAAGATAATCAAAACAAAACTGACATTTTCGATTTGAGCTAATGCAAAATTGTAAACTAAATTTCAGAAATGAAGACTTGATACAAAGTAAAGAGTGGAAACTAGCTTGGACCGCAAGGAAAATAAACTTATATGCCAAAAGAAACTTATACCTAGTGCCAAATCTACCACTGCCAGTTTAACCACTACACTGATCCGATTAACTAAAAGCAAAGCTATGAGTGAAATGATGTGCCAAGGAGAATTAAAGAAAGGTAGCAACAACAAGGATTGATCAATGAAAAGAACTTCTAAATGCAGAATCGAATTTCAGATCTCCCTTCACACTGAAATGCATACCTAAAAGAATTAACAAGATAATTGATACACTGATCTAATTTCAGAACAGACCTAAAAGAATTAACACTTCACCTAAATCAAATTCAGCATCCACAAACTGAGAATTGCAGAAATAAGATGATTTGCAGTAATGAAAACTAAATTGCAGATATGGAAATGCTTCAAATGAGTTAGCTCAGAAATTCAGGAATCCAGTGCTATTTAGACTGAACAAGCTGTAATGAAACTTCAGGCAATAACTAAGAATCATTGATACAGAACTCAAAGACATTAAACTGAAAATTGCAAGAAATTCAGTGGACTGGCAGAATTCAAGCTGAGCTACAGAAATGGAATTCAGACATGCAGGAATGATAACTGCAGAAATGAAACTTAAAACTAAAAGCAAAATAAACCTAGCAACCAAAAATGAATGTGCAAAAACAATGTTCAGAAAATATTAAGAAGAACTAATGTAACTGAACATCAAATTCAGAAACAGGAAACTGAAAACGTGCAGATCCTAACTTGATACGCAGCTGAAATTGAAGCATGAACTGATACGCAACATTTAAGCTATGAAATAAATAGAATTAGAAGAAATTTGTTCACTAACAAGCTTCCTTACTGATTACCTTGCCGAATGAAAACTAATTAAACATTAGAACAATTCAGAAATGAAACTTACAGCAGATGATACGGAATGGAAACAGAATTCAGGACAGAATTGAAATTACAGCTACAAACAAGAAGAAATGCAATTAAACTAAGCCTCGACCAATCCTAATCTTAAGACCACCTTGTTTGTCAAGCAAGGGCAAGTCAAGAACCCCTTTAACTCGCAAATCAGTGAAAAATTGGCTCCAATTCAGATATTGCTCAAAACTAAACGCAGCTGGTCAATTCCAATTCGATCCCCTAGATCTCAATGTGAAAGGTTGAAATGATGATTTGGAATTCATCTAAACTCATCCTAGGACCCCTACAGATGGTTCAGATGGGAAGAAATAGACGCGGTTGAGATCCAAGAGCTCAAATCGCAGCTCTGCCGAAACCCTCGCACAGCTCTGCATCTGGCACAATTCCGAGCTAAATCGTCATTGAAACCCTCTTCCAAAGATCCAGATCTTGCTTCAGGTTCGTGATCGAGTTGGTCACGCCTCTGATGGAGAAAATTTGAAGGAAAACGATGCAAAAATGAGGAAACGAGAAGGAGATTGCTGAAGCTCGGTGAGGTCGCGACAACTGAGATCGGGCTCTGTTTGCAGTTTAAGTAGTTAAACATTGGACGCCCGAGATTAATCCTGATTCATCCAACGGTGGATCTTAGTCCGATTTGATTCAAAATTTTCAGATCTTGATCAGAGGTCAAGATCATCCTCGTGGTAGCTCGGATCTGCCAGATCTCCAACGGATGGTTCAGATCACCTTGATCTTTGTATGGATGGTCTAGATCACTCTTATCGTGATCCAACGGCTAGATGATCTCCGATTGGGCTGAAACTCTCAGATCGTGATCTGATCGCTCGATTAGACTTAACCCCAGCACGGATCGATCAAAAGTTCTTAGATGGTCTAGATCTAACCGTTCTTGCATCGGACGGTCCAAATGAGTCGACGCTTGATTCCTTTGATCTGGTCCACTTTTGACTCAACCTTGACCCAACATAACCTAGGTCATGATCCCTTCAAGCCTACAAAAGTTAATCAAAAATTTAGTGCCAAAACAACTCGAAAATATCAAAATTTGTAATTAAGTCCAAAAAGAATATAAATCCTAGAACCTAGAGTAAATCCACAATTATACAAGTAAAATATGGGTCAAGTACGGATTTAAGCATATGAAATGATCAACAAAATGACGCTTATCAATCACTCCCCGAATAACCTCCGGCTAGCCCTCGCCGCTCCTTGTGGACGGAGAAACCTCACCACAATCACTTTGACAAGATCTGGGCACAAAAGACTACTAACTCACTTTACCCAAGCGAGTTTCGTCAAGCGAGGTAGTAGGAAACGAACCCCTTTAAATAGGGCTCGAGTTTGAAACAACCGCTACCAGTCGACTGCCAAAATGGCAGTCACCTGGTTCCACTCAGATTCGACCGTTATAGTACAACGTTCGAATCTGCCAGCCTGCTCCAGCCTTTACCAGTCGACTGCCAATGGGCCAGTCGACTGGGACACAGCTAAGACTAGGGTTTCACTCCCGAGTACAAATCTCTCCGCACTCAAACCCTCCTGGCTTAGCCCCTGAGTACAAACACTCATACTCAGACCCTCACAACCTATTTGACTCTTCATCAGCAACTTTGACTGTTGCCTTCACGCCTTCTTCATCTTCGGCCCTCGTCCCTCGGATGCGCACGCAAGCCTCCAGCTTGCCTCCATGCCACCCTTCACGTACGACTCGAAGTCCGCGTCCCTCGGCTCATCATCCCTTCTATCCAACGGTCCCTCGGATGTGCACGCAAGCCTCCAGCTTGCCTCCATGTCATCCTTCACCTGAAGACATCAACCAAGTCCATGTGTACCTGTACACCTGCACACTCATGTACACATATTAGTTCAGCACAAATTCTAACTTAATCATATTACCCACATATCAAAATATCATGATCCTTCAGATCATCTCAGGGTCGATTGCCCCAACAACCATTCCCATTATCGAATATATACCAAGCGCCCCCTCAGTGTTTTTCTTTCTTTACATAATCATTTTTCTCTGTTCTCTTTTCCTTCTCGTTACATGCAAAATATGAGCCCCACAATATTTAAATTTTAATTAAAACTAATATATACCATCAATCCAACAATCATTCTCATTGCCATTAACCCCTCAATGAAAACCCATTACCATTCCCATTACCGAATATATACCAAGCCCGCCCTTAGTTTTTTTCTTTCTTTACTTAATCATTTTTCTCTCTTCTCTTTTCCTTCTCGTTACATGCAAAATATGAGCCCCACAATATTTAAAATTTAATTAAAACTAATATTTTAACACCTCTAGAAAAATCGAAATAAACAATAGACAACACGTTGAACTCCTTAAAATCTCATAAATTCATAAGACTTGAAATGATTATAATTTGAGATTTTTAGGTCGATCAATGAGTTTTGATTGAAACCCACTACTATAACTATACATATCCGATTTGATCCATTTCAAGTCCTTTGGATTTATGGAGTTGCAAGGAGTCCAATAGTATTGTTTATTGTTTTTTTAGATTTATCTAAAAGTGATAAATATTATCGAAAGAATCAATTCAACGTGGGTCAGATATACGATGCATATCAAGCCCACGTTGGCCCTGATATCGGTGCATATCAAGGGCAACGTGAGCTTGATATGAACCATATCAAACCCACTACATGATTAACACTTAATTAACTTTAAATGTTGTGGGAACCACGTTATGCATATATGCATGCAAAAGAGAAGGAGAAGCTGTTAGGAGGAATAAAATTGAAAAAGTACATAATTAAATATGTTCTTTGATAAATTAAGAAAGTAGTGTATGCTTTTTCATCATTTTGAAAATCTATATGTGACAAAAAAAGTCGAAAAATAAAAGGACGTTTCAAATCTTCCAGATATTTCGCTAATCCCATTTCAGCTGTGTTGATTTTGAAAAAATTTCTCTCATTTTTATTTAAATTTCCTTCCTTAATAAAAAAATATGAAGAGATATATTAATATACTTTTTTTAGTTGTTAGAGGAGATATAAAAAACCTCCATATTAAAATATAGAATAGAAAAATATATTAAAAACGAGGGTAATGCCTTTATATTTTTTGAAGAGATAAAGGCACAACTAAAATCTAATTCAAAAAAGAATTTGCAATTTTTTATTTTTAATAAAATAAAAATTTTAAACCAAAAAATAAATATCTATGTTGACTATATTAGTTTTCTAAGTTTTACAATACATTTTCTTGCATAATACCTAATTCATTTGTTTCCATAATAGCTCTATTTCTTTTTTAGATAGCTCTATATATTATTATCACAAACAACAATTATTAGATCAATAATGATTAAAATTATGCCTTCATGAGCTGACATTTATACAAGATGTTATTATCAATAGATCTAAGATCAATTTTCAGGGAGGCAGAATGTTCATCCCTCTTAATTTACTTTTCTTTCAAAATAATGGAGGATCACTAAGGTAATGATTTAACTTTTGCTACCAATTATACTACGCACTTTAAATTTGCTAATGAAATTACGAATCCATATCAATAAGCCTTCTTTTGCTACTTCCATAATTGCTACGTACTCAACTTCTGTATTCTATTACTTTGAACTCTTGTACTCAGCTTTTATATTCTCTTAAACTCTTAGTTCACTGTGCTCCATTGAAATGGAAAACATATGAAAATTATGACCGTGAGTCATAGTCATTTTGAAAGTTCTATCTGAGAACGAGGGTGTGTCAAAGTCCATGAAATTTGCTTTTGTCAGCTTCTTTAAATCAGCTTATGAGATAGTAATCAATTGTCAAGAAATTGAATGCCAAGAAGTCGACAACAGAGAAGTCGACTACCACTGAAGAGAGTAATTCAATATTAGAAAGGGAGCCAAGGCTTACCTTGGTGTTGTCGCTGATCAAGTCAGAGAGTGAGTAATGAGTAACAAAACATGGAAATTAAAATAGCAATGTTGCAATAGTGCATTGGATTCTTCCCATGTAGAACCTCCCTCCTCTGGAGTAAAGTCTTTTCATGAAGAAAAGTCCAAATTAAAGGATGCATCTCCTTTAGAACCTCCCTCCTCTAAGCAATGTATACCAAAGCAGTCACCCTGTAATAATTGGTTACTTGCCTCAGGACTGAGAGTTGCTGCCCCTGTTGCGAGAACCAGAGTCCCGTGCTTTAGAATTGCCCTGCCTTTATGGGTCCCTAATTTCATAATGATTTCCATTAGTAAAGAAGCAAATGTGGAAAAAAATGGACCCAACATCAAAACACTATAAAAAATTATTTAGCTGAAGGGTCTAGTATTCTTGCATGTCAAGGTTGTCATATATTACTTTTCGATATTAATTCCACAAAAAGGGCAAGGGGATAGCACTGCCACTACCTGGGAGGAGATATTGTTCTAGAATTAGAACGTCGAGGTCTCCTCATTGGCGAACGACTATGATCTCGCAGTGACCTCCTTGATGGGCTCCTTTCTCTACGATATCGACGTGGAGTAGATGACCTCCTTGATGGGCTCCTTCCTCGCCTAGGAGGTGATCAAAAATAATTCCATTGAGGAAATGATTAAACAAATTGTATTGAGCAAGGAAGTCAAGTGGAAACAATGTATTATATTTGATCTAAATGCACAAATTTTATAGACTTACCGCCTATGAATGTTGTCAGCATTTTCATTTTTCTCAGAGTCTTTTAATCTCTTCTTCTTTCTTTACTAACTCTTGATTCTTCTGTTTAAGTTCTTTTCGCAAGTCCATGTTTTCTTTCACAGTTTCAGATTTTTGGAATTCTTTTTGCTTCTTCTTCAATATTCTAGTACGTTGGCATGCAAGTTGAAAGGTCTTCATCATCTCTATCATTGATTTCCAACAACTATCATCATCCATCTTGCTAACTAGAAAAAAAACACAGGAATAATAAAAAAATCTATCCTAACATAAACAAAAAATTTTCAATGTAAACCATTAACATATAAATCACATAATTGATGAAGAGTCTTCCATATCACCTAATTCATGGGATTAAATTGTTGGGCATAGAGTCATGTACTCCTAAACTCGAGAGCTAGGATTAACTTGTCACATTACAGCTCAATGAGCTCAGTGAAAAGAGATGAAGGCTTGTGATCCTGTCGACAAGCGAAGACCGACTTTCACTCGGATACTCGGTCTGACCAAGACGACCCGGTCTGCAATAGCTTGGGAGGTCGGACCGTAACAGAGCTCATAATGTGGTGGTGCGGTTGCAAAATGGCAGCGATCCCCCTTCTGGAGTCCCAAGGGGGGTTTATATAGGAGGAGGAAAACCCTCTGCTGTGTCAGAGATGTCATGTCTCATTTAAGGGATAATTAGCTGGCAGACTGAACTCGTGGCAGCTTTATTACCCCTGTGAGACTGTCACAGCAGCCTGACATCCTGCTTAAATTGTCACTTCTAAGGCTCATTAATGCTGATCAGCCCTGTTAGGCGGCTCTGTCAGATGATGATTATGTCAGAGGTCTATTACGTCATTACTTACAGAGGAGGTCTTACAGTTGTTCGGTCAGCATGCCTTAACTCGTAGTTCGAGTCGGTCGAATAAATCTGGACTAGGAGTCAACCAATGTGGGGCAAGACTTCGAATGTCCTACCCCGAACGACCTCAAATGACCTCGGGTGTCCGACCCCGAGTGACTGACCTCGAATGACCTCAGGTGTCTAACCCCGAGTGACTGACCTCGGGTGACCTCGGATGACCTCGGGTGTCCGACCCCGAGTGACTGACCTCCGATGACCTCGGGTGTCCGACCCCGAGTGACTGACCTCGGATGACCTCGGGTGACCTCGGGTGTCCGACCCTGAGTGACTGACCTCGGATGACCTCGGATGACCTCGGGTGTCCGACCCAGAGTGACTGACCTCGGATGACCTCGGGTGTCCGACCCCGAGTGACTGACCTCGGATGACCTCGGGTGACCTCGGGTGTCCGACCCCGAGTGACCCCTGGTCGATCTTCGGGTCAGGCCCGTAAACCTAAGAATGAATCGGTTTGACTCTCCCTGATTTGGGTCATGTTAGCTCGAATCCGACCGGGCTCCTAATCTGATCCAAAAACTTACTCGACCGGATCACAAGCCTCCCCTTCAAGTCTAGTCGAAGGAGGCGTCAAGTCCAACTGACTAGGCTGCTTGCCCGGTAGGATAAACCTTACTTTCGCACCCGTAACCCTCATTATGGCCTGAAGATCTTTATCTTTAAATGCCGAGTCCCCTGTCAAGTCAGGCATCAATGCATCTACCAAGCGTTTATCTCCCCGGATCACATATCTCCCCTTCAAGTCTAGTCGAAGGAGGCGCGAGTCTGACTGACTAGGCTAAATCTAGTGGTTTGACTTATTCCACCCATACTTTCCATCCTGGAATTAGGTTGGAATGATTCTCCTTTGATAGAAGAACAACCAATCAGTAGTTACGGGTTGGATTTTACCTAGTTAATCAGTATTTCATCCCTCGAAATGTCACCGCTAGAGTATTTAGTTATGTCAAGCGAGCGATTGGATCGTGTTGGACGAGTGACAAATCTGTGTATGACAAACAACTAAGCATTTTTGCCGAACCAAGAAGATGGTTGCGGCTGCCACGCATGTGGCATAGAGCCGAGTAAACGACTGAGCAATGGCTGAGTAGGCAAGCAACTGAGTAGAGTGACTAATTGCCTGGCAGGTGGCAGAGCCGAATGACGGAGTGCCGAGCCGATGGCATAGCAGAGTGGCTGAGTGCCAAGCTGAGTGGTTGAGTAGCTGAGTGCCGAGCAGAGCGGCTGAGTAGCTGAGTGCTGAGCAGAGCGACCGAGTAGCTGAGTGCCGAGCAGAACGGCTGAGTGCCGAGCAGAGCGGATGAGTGCCGAGCTGAGTGGCTGAGTAGCTGAGTGCCGAGCTGAGTGGCTGAGTAGCTGAGTGCCGAGCAGAGCGACCGAGTAGCTGAGTGCCGAGCAGAGCGGCTGAGTGCCAAGATGAGTGGCTGAGTGCCGAGCAGAGCGGCTGAGTGCCAAGATGAGTGGCTGAGTGCCGAGCAGAGCGGCTGAGTGCCGAGCTGAGAGGCTGAATGCCGAGCAGAGCGGCTGAGTGCCGAGCAGAGCAACTGAGCAATCACCTTTACAACTTGCTGGAGAGCAAGTGTCTCAATGTCGCTCGGGAGACCTTAATGGAGTGTGGGCAGCCACGTCCGGTCTACCGCGAGGTCGGTGGTTGTGTGGGAGCATGCACAATTGTAACTTGGAAGAGCAGGAGTCTGGACACCGTCTGACTTACCCTGACCGAGCGTGGAACACCACGCCCGACCGAGCCCGACCGAACGTGGAACGCCACGCCCGATCGGCGCCGAGTCCGGTGGGTGTTTGGGAGCATGCCCACTTATAACTTGCCTTAACAAGAGTCTGGACACCGTCTGGCTTACCCTGACCGAGCGTGGGACGCCACGCCCGACCGGGCCCGACCGAACGTGGAACGCCACGCCCGATCGGCGCCGAGTCCGGTGGGTGCGTGGGAGCATGCCCACTTATAACATGTCTTAGCAAGAGTCTGGACACCGTCTGACTTACCCTGATTGAGCGTGGAACGCCACGCCTGACCGGGCCCGACCGAACGTGGAACGCCACGCCTGATCGGCGCCGAGTCCGGTGGGTGCGTGGGAGCATGCCCACTTATAACTTGCAAGAGCAAGAGTCTGGACACCGTCTGACTTACCCTGACCGAGCGTGGAACGCCACGCCCAACCGGGCTCGACCGAACGTGGAACGCCACGCCCGATCAGCGCCGAGTCCAGTGGGTGCGTGGGAGCATGCCCACTTATAACTTGCAAGAGCAAGAGTCTGGACACCGTCTGACTTACCCTGCCGAACGTGGAGCGCCACGCCCGACCGGGCCCGACCGAACGTGGAGCGCCACGCCCGGCCGGCGCCAAGTCCGGTGGGTGCGTGGGAGCACGCCCTCTTATAACCTGCAAGAGCTGCCTTTCAGGTGCCTTGAGTTTCACTATCATGTTCACGTGTTACAATTACAAAGGTCACTCAACTCAACTTTCCTCACGATACAATTTTAAGTGTGTTGCACTCCACGACCTTCTCAGCTTCTTTCCTTGAGCATCTTACAAATAACAGGCTCTTGACCCCAACCCCTTGATCATCAGGAAGGGTTCTCCCCCTTGAGGCTTTAGCTTGCTCACCTCCTCGACTGCTTTGACTCTTTTCCACTATGATGTGAGCATATCGCCAGAGTTAGTATCTAGAGTCGCCAATAGGAACCTTATCTCCGATCTTGTCAAGTTGGGCAAGGATAACGCTTTGGGAATGCGACTGCCAGCTTATAATGGAAGGAAGAGTCTATACAAGGCTGATACTTCTCCCTTCGAGTCAGAGGAGTTCAGGTTTCGTTGCTTCAAGAAGTCATTCAAGCCCTTGATATTGTTCTCAGGGAGTCTCCTTATGTTAGGTATACTTCAGTAGGACGTTCTTTTGAAGTCGACAAACTCTCGCACAGACCCCTCCGGGAGTCTGTCGAACCAGCACTGAGCGGGACCTACCAGGGTGGTCAGGAACGCTCGGCACTTGATATTATCCGTGTATTGATTCAGCAAAGCTGCATTCTTAAACTTCATCAGATATCCCTTTGGATCTGTAGCTCCTTCATATTTCGGAATGGACAAGAGCCGGAAATTCTTGGGGACTGGCTCTTGTAAAACTTGACTTGGGAAAGGGAATCCAGTGCGCTCAGCCAGAGCTTGGATAATCTGGGTCTTCCCTTTGTTAAGTCTTGCTTGGCTGGAAGGGACTTCTTGAGTATTGGACTGTCCCGCACCCTCAGTCGGGCCAAAGAGCACTTGAGGGAAGTAGGGACTACTGTCCGGGTGAACTTCACCTTCTGTGCCAATGCGAGCTGTTGGCTCGGAAGGACCCTCCTGAGTCGGGCGAGTGACAGTCTTCTGCTCTGCTGCCAATTTCTGAGCTTTAGCGACTACCAGCAGATCAAGGTCTTCCTGTGAGAGCATCACGGTCACCCAATTGGAGTCACTCATCTTCAGCTTTCGATCAGGTAGATTCCCACAGACGGCGCCAAATTTGATCCTGTCGACAAGCGAAGACCGGCTTTCACTCGGATGATTCGGTCTAACCAAGACGACCCGGTCTGCAATAGCTTGGGAGGTCGGACCGTAACAGAGCTCCCAATGTGGTGGTGCGGTTGCAAAATGGCAGCGATCCCCCTTCTGGAGTCCCAAGGGGGGTTTATATAGGAGGAGGAAAACCCTCTGCTGTGTCAGAGATGTCATGTCTCATTTAAGGGATAATCAGCTGGCAGACTAAACTCGTGGCAGCTTTATTACCCCTGTGAGACTGTCACAGCAGCCTGACATCCTGCTTAAATTGTCACTTCTAAGGCTCATTAATGCTGATCAGCCCTGTCAGGCGGCTCTGTCAGGTGATGATTATGTCAGAGGTCTATTGCGTCAATACTTACAGAGGAGGTCTTACAGTTGTTCGGTCAGCATGCCTTAACTCGTAGTTCGAGTCGGTCGAATAAATCTGGACTAGGAGTCAACCAATGTGGGGCAAGACTTCGAATGTCCTACCCCGAACGACCTCGAATGACCTCGGGTGTCTGACCCCGAGTGACTGACCTCGAATGACCTCGGGTGTCTAACCCCGAGTGACTGACCTCGGATGACCTCGGGTGACCTCGGATGACCTCGGGTGTCCGACCTCGAGTGACTGACCTCGGATGACCTCGGGTGTCCGACCCCGAGTGACTGACTCGGATGACCTCGGGTGTCCGACCCCGAGTGACTGACCTCAGATGACCTCGGATGACCTCGGGTGACCTCGGATGACCTCGGGTGTCCGACCCCGAGTGACTGACCTCGGATGACCTCGGGTGTCCGACCCCGAGTGACTGACCTCGGATGACCTCGGGTGTCCGACCCCGAGTGACCCCTGGTCGATCTTCGGGTCGGGCCCGTAAACCTAAGAATGAATCGGTTTGACTCTCCCTGATTTGGGTCATGTTAGCTCGAATCCGACCGGGCTCCTAATCTGATCCAAAAACTTACCCGACCGGATCAGCTTGGATCGAGTTATTACAGTAGGAAATTGACAAGGAGCACAGTGGACTCAATGAACTTACATTTTAAATATGAGAGAGTCATGAGAGGTTGTAATCTTAGGTAGTTAATAATATTATCTTTGCCTAGTTAGTGGGTAAACTACCTAGGGCTTTGGTTGTGAAGGCTTGGTCTTATATTTTGTGAAGCAGCTTGAGTCACAACCTTTGTGTGGGTTTATAATGGTGTGTTAATCAAGTGAAGGAGAACAACTAAGATTTATAGTCAACTGAACATGACAATTAATTAATCAATCAAATCAACTGATTAGCTGATTGAGCAGAAGGTTTAAATAACTAGAGGCTTGATTGGTAGACTGGAAACAATTACCAATAGAATGACAATATAGTTGTTGTCATCCAACAATTAATTGTGTGCATCAAGTCAACTAAAGGCTTTTTCCAATCGAGTAGAGTCATCCAAATGTGATCCTTTGGAAAGCTTTGAATGCAAGTAGATGAGGGGACAATAACCTTATCATTTAAAGCATTTAGATGCCCTCATCTGCTTGCAGATGAGGGGACAATAACCCCGGCGGTCTAAATCCTAAATTTTAAATCCTAAACCCTAAACCTTAAATTCGAATATAGGGTTTAGGCAGTCGGGTAACCTCCGACCACCCTCTCAAACCAAAACTATAACCTGGGGGGCACGGTAAACCCTAAAAGGGATCGCAATAAATTGCTGCCGGATCACGATCACGATCCGACCGCAATCGCGAGTGGTCAATTCCCTAGTCCGTAAAAGTGCAGACTAGAGGATCCGCTCCCAATATTTTAACACTATCAAAGTTGATATCATGTTGAATGAATTGGATAGACACATGTTGAATGAATTAGATAGGCACATGTCTATCCTCGTTTACATTTTATTAAAAAAAACGTATTCATATTTTTTTAAATAAAATTTAAAATATTAAAATTTAAACCGTCTGTTAACCATTGAACCGTTGTTCAAGTGGGCAGCCGATCCGCTGGATCGCCGATTCATTGAGAGTCCAATCTACCAGTTGACTGAGTTATGAGTCAGGATCGATTCGGTCCGGCCCGGCCCGGCCCGAGGTCGGTTCTTGACCCGTGTCCTTGATAAAGGGCAAGCGTTGCTGGGATGGAGAAGAGAGAGTCGTTTGAAGTTGTTTCGCTCGTCTCTTGGACGGAAGGAAGCGCTCGGCCGAAGTTGCCGCCGACACGTAGGGTTTTTTTTTTTTCCTTTTCTGGATTAATCGTGTATGCCGGCCCGTCATTAGGTTTCTTGCCTTCCTAAGTCTTTCCTGCTTTGCTTCCCCTCCTGGATCGGACGGCCGTGTCATTAGGGTCTTTTTCACAGATGGATCCTTCTCGGAGAGAAGAGGGAGTCGTTTGGAGTCGTTGCGCCTTCCATTAGGGTCTTTGCTTCCTTCTCATGAGTTTTGTATCTCTTCTCTTTTTAATATTACCAAAAATATTGTTAAAATACTTCTAAACATCAAGAAGGTAACAAAAATTTCTTGGTTAACTCTGCGACATAAAAAGGCTAGCAAAAGAATACATAGAACTATTTTAAAACGTATCAGCTGACCTGGTTTACGAATTTATTCCAACTACCAACAAATTCTTATTTTTCTTTCTTTGCTTCCCTCCTGATTCACCCCGTCGTTAGGGGTGCTAATGAATCTTTCTCTTTGGGCTATGCGATCATTTTTCTATTTATAATCAATTAGGTGATTTATATGTTAATGGCTTACTTTGAAGACTTTTTGTATACATTAGGACAGATTTTCTGATTATTCCAACTTTATTTTTTGTAGTTATCAAGGATGGTTGAAGATCATTATTGGAATTCAGCTATAGAGATTATGAAAAACTTTCAGTTTGCATCTAAGCAGACTAAAAAATTGGAGCAGAAATATGAAGCTGAGCAAAAGATCGAATTGACGGAGTTGCGTAAAGAGTTGAAACTGAAAAATAAAGAGCTGGAAAAGAAAGATGTAGAGATTAAAAAACTCAGAGAAAAGCTGAAACGGGAAACAAAGAAAAATGAAAATGCTGAAAACATTGGTGAACGATCTCCTCTTCCTCCTAGGAGGCTGTAAGTCTATGAAATTTGTTCATGCTTGTTTAGATCAAACATAATATACTTATTGGCTAAACTTAACCATATAAACATGTGCCCTTTTATTCTTCTTTCAACCGAATATCTTATGAAATTACTATAGGATATCCTACTTTTTTTTTTGTCTAAATTAACAGCACAATTTGTTCAACTAGAACCCCAATTAACAGCACAATTTTTTTTTGCCTTTTAATGTTTATACAAGTTGAACAAGAATTTTTTTCTCCTCAATTCTTCATTATTTTATAATGTGAGGAACCCTTAATGTAATTTGTACAATAATTTCTGCTTATCTGCACGAGATAGTCCGTTTATTTGGTATTCATGTCATGCTTGCTCCTGGAAAGTTCATTTTCATGCATAACATTTTCTAAATGAGAGGCCTGAAATTTTAGCCACTCTTCTGTGAGTGAGGTAGTTTTCTATTATTTTCATGATGGAAAATTTGTCAAGTTGAGTGAGGTATATGCCTGATTGACTGTTTATCTTATTTCATAGAAGATTTGTCTATGAGTTGCAGTTATACTGCTACTTAACAATATCATTGGCTGGGAAACTACCAGAAGAATTGGAGATGTGAGTTTCTCCCTTTGGAAGGAAGATGGGAGGTGATGAAGATGGAAGGGCGAACAGGAAGAAGAGAGGAAAAAGGACTTGTATCTTGGAGGAAGAGAAGAATATTAAGTGCAGTGAGAATGTAAAGAGAATACTAGCAATAGAGGGTGAGATGGAGGGTGAGATGAAGGGAGTAGAATGAGAAAGTGGGTAGTTAAAACTGGGAATGAGGGCAGGGGAAGATCAAGGAGTGAAGTGAAGAGAAGAGGAGGAATATCCAGAAAGGAGAGGAGGAATAAGAAGACGAGGAAGGCTAAAAGGATGAAAAGTCAATCAATTAAATTTTATAACGGACAAAAATGTTGAGAGAACTACCAGGATAGTGAGAGGTCAAAGACAGAAACTGGGAGAAGAGGGGACGACATCGGATAGATCCATTGTTTCCACTTAGAGTAATGATAGGGAGAGTGAATTTGGGAGAGTGAATGACGTGGCAGTTATTGTATACACGTCCGATCGCCGATCGGACACCACCGGTGGCCTCTGATCACCGTCCCGAATCAAACTATGTCCTAAGAAGATCGGTGAACTCATCAGGAATCGCCGCAATTATGATCTCGTCGCATTCACCGTCAATCCGGCGAGATCTCAATTATCGGCGACCCTGCCGAGTTCACCATCTTCTTAGGACATAGTTTGATTCGGGACAGCAATCAAAGGTCATCGGTGGTGTCCGATCGGCGATCGAACATGTACACATTAGCTACATGTCATTCACTCTCCCATTCACTCTCCCAAATTCACTCTCCCAATCATTACTCTTCCACTTAACATCCTTTCTCAATACAATTGACTTCCTTGAATAAGAATTAGGCCAAAGCAATCATCCCAAACAGCACCAATTAATACCCATATTAGTTATCTGTTCCCTAATGCTTCAAGTCATCAACCATAAATCTCTTCCATGTCTTTTAAGAATAAGCCTCAAGTTGCTAGCTGTATCAATTGTGCCCCACCATTGAATCAGCAGACATGGTAAGGATCCATATTTATAATATTTTTATCATTATTTTATGTTGTCTGCCAAGCTCTAACACCGTCCTCGATTTTTTACATTTGGGCTGGAGATTGGTATTGATGGTTTTCCTTGCCTTTTAACATTATTTTATTAATATGATTGGCACTAGCGATGCAGTTACTGGAATTCCTTGGCATCTAAAATTGTATGCAGGTGTAACTTCTGCCTGAATTCTAACCATATTATTCAAGTTTTATTCTCCTTGCCCTTGTTGACAAATATGGCAAGTTTTGTTAAAAGTTTGTGCCAAGAAATTGATCCATACACCATAATTTACAAGATGTTATATAATGACTGAAAACTTGTATAAAGAGGCTACATACTGTACTCAAGAAACATAAAATTGTGTGATAAGGAAAAGGAAATATTCTATAAATAATATGCTGACATTCTCTATATTTTATTTTTTATTTTTATTTTTTTTGCTTTATATATAAAATTTTGTAACAATTAAAGTCTTATAAAATTATCATGTTAGCTTATGATCATTTCCTCAATGGAATTGCTTTAGATCACCTCCTAGGCGAGCAAGGAGGTCATCTCCTCCACCTCGACATCGTAGCCATTCATCGAAGAGGAGACCTCTACATTATACCTCTGGAACAATATCTCCTCGCAGGTACTGGCAGTGCTTTACTCTTACCCTTTTTGACCTTGCATGTACGAACCCTCTTATTCTTCATTGCTAATTTCCAATTCCACCATTTTCTTTCCTGCTCGTGTAAAAATGTATCTTTATGCTCTTGATTGGATCTCTTGAAATAATTTAAGGCATGCCATCTTTTGGCCAGTATGAAAAATTTTTGGACACTTTTTCCATGGCTATTTTGTTTATTTTATAAAAATGAATCTTGGCTAATTCCATGTCCTTGTCTAATGTTCATAGTGTTAGACTAGGGTAGCTGTTGAGTTAATTGGATCTACAATTTTGGTAGGACCTTTCATAGGTCCTAGTATCACTAGATGGAGGAATTAATATCCACAGTAATATATGACCACCTTGACATGCAAGAATTGTAGGCCTTTCAGCTAAATAATTTTTTTAGTATTGTTTTCATGTTAGGTCCATTTTTTCCCACATAGTTCAAGGAGTTTGTCTCGGAGTGTATCTGCTTCTCTACTAATGGAGATCTTTCTGAAATTAGGGACCGTGCGCCTCCACCAAGGCGGGGCAATTTTGAATCATCAAACTCTGGTTCTCCTACTGGCAAGGTATTTAAGACCATGCTGATCTTGAAAGTTGAGCCTCCCTGAGCTGATGTCACAGGTCTGCCCTCCTAGCACTCGAATGAAGATGTGGGTGGCTCCTCAACTTCCACTTCAAACATTGAGAGCACCTCTCAATTTCTAAATTGTTTTGCTTTTGTTTGGTTCTTCCTCATTTTGTGATGATGGGAGATTTTCATGAAGCTTGATTAGCTTTGTTGAGAAGTCATGGGCTATCTTGTATTCACCTATTATGCACAAAATATCATTAGACAAAATATTAACCAATAATTTGAATACCTTACTATTTTGCCTTGAATTTCTAAACTTGTTCCTCGATCGGCTTTTTTCATTTAAGGACCTTGACCTGTTCTTTGGGACTTTGAAACACTTCCTAATGAGAACCACTCTTCAAGGTTTACTTGCAAGAAGATTTTCATCCTTGACCTCTATCGATCAAATCCCACTATCCCGAAGGGTGGGGATCAACTTAGAGAGTGTTTGGAAGAGTTTCTGCTACTTGTTTTTTAGATTCTGGTTACACAGAATCATTTTTGAGTGTTTGGGAAGGTTAGATTCTGCTTTAGCTTCTGTTACTTTTGCTCAGAAATTAGAAGCAAGAATTTGATGCTTCTACCTGCTTCTGCTTTTTTATTTATGATATAACATTAAAAAATAATATTTATATCCTTAAATAATATAACATTTTATCTGATTGCCACTTGCCGCTATATATATATTATATTTATATAAATTATATTATTTTTTATTTTTTTATTACTTTTATATTTTTTTTTCAAATATTCAAATTATAAAAAAATTAATTTTAATAGTATATTTAAAATATAATAAGAATTATATTACTATTTAAAATATAATAATAATTACGTGAATAAATTATTGATAGTATCCAAATTATATTTAAATAATTAAAAATGATTAATTTATATAGTTTAAGGATATTATTGTCATTCAATTAAAAATTAAGCTTGGAAGCAATTATTCTCCCAAACACTCAAATTTTATCTTGTATCAGCTTTTGACTTTTATTTTCAAACACTGCTTACTTTAGCTTCTTACTAACTTTAAGATAATCACTACAAGAATCACTTTTCAAAAAGTAAAAGCTCTCTCAAACACTCTCCTAGAAGTCTATCAATTCTGGTGAATTTTTCTTCCTCTAGACCACTTGTCCTCTCAGACATTAGTCTAATTAAGAGTCACTCAGATACCACTTAATTATTAGATTATATGATATGGGTAGAGAGGGTGAGTAGTCACTCACTATATTTTGCTCTATTGTTTGTTGGGACCGGGTGCATGTCGACAAGGATACGAGTTCGTAAAATTTTAAATTTTTACGTGTAGCGGAAGAATTTGCATAAAATAATTTCCTAAATTATTTTAACTTCGTATCTAGCATGCAATCTTATGGTGTGTTGACATAATCATAAAATAAAACTTTGCGGAATAGTAAACTAATTTACCAAGTACCTCGCGTAACTCGAAGAAAGGGACGAGATCCAACCGTAGCGTCCCTTGGAAGCTTCGCCTCTATTCGCGTCCACGCCGAGTTCTCTTCGGGATGACTTCGCAAAGTCACAAGTTTTGTGCCGACGAGAACTACTAGATTCTATATAGGCACAACAAAGAAGATCAAGAGAAGAAAAGGAAACTAACCACCAAGAAAACGAAATCGAATTCCGAGAAGAGAGGAGTCGCTATCCGCTTCTTCTTCTTCTTGCTTCGTTTCTTCTTCTTCTTGAAGCTCACGGCAACCACCTTCTATGGGAGGAGTTGCGCCGGCCCTAGCTTGTGGAAGGAGCGCCGACCCTAATTGGTGAAGAGGGCGCCGACCCTAAGGTAGGGGAGAAGAGAAAGGAGAAGAGAAAGAGAGGGAGAGAGAGAGTTACTTCTCTTGACAACTCAATTGGAATTAAGGGCTTGCCTTTGGTTCCTTTATATAGTAGCATCTCCCTTGCCAAGTCTCCTCTTAACAGAATTAACGGAATTAACGGAATTAGTTATCATAAGAAATTTATCCTATAAATTCTCTTATGAATTATTCCGTTTAAACCAAGTTTTATTATAACTAACTTTATAATAAAACCAATTAGTTATCATAAGAAATTTATCCTATAAATTCTCTTATGAATTTTATCATAACTAACTTTATAATAAAACTAATTAATTATCATAAGAAATTTATCCTATAAATTCTCTTATGAATTATTCCGTTTAAACCAAGTTTTATTATAACTAACTTTATAATAAAACTAATTAGTTATCATAAGAAATTTATCCTATAAATTCTCTTATGAATTATTCCGTTTAAACCAAGTTTTATTATAACTAACTTTATAATAAAACTAATTAGTTTATCATAAGAAATTTATCCTATAAATTCTCTTATGAATTACCAAGTTTTATTATAACTAACTTTATAATAAAACTAATTAATCTCTTCTTTTATTATGGAATAAATTTTATAAGAAATTTATAAACTTTCTTATTATGGAAAAATCAATTCATAATTGATTTTATAAAATTAAAATAAACCATTTCATGGATTATTTTAACTTCCATAAAAAGAATAAATTTCTATAAATTTATTTATATAAATTTCTTTATACAAATTTATTTATCCATAATTTATAAAATAAATCGCGCTAGATCTATTTTATTAATTAAACCAAAATTAATTGGTTTTCTCCCTCTATTGTGGCCGGCCAACCAAGGAGGGTTGGCACCCTCTTTCGCTGGCCCAAACCGAGCCGAACCAACGCGAATTAAACTCATTTAATTCGCCCAAAAAGCCTTCAAAAGACTTAGTCATTTTTAGCTTCCATTGCACCTCTGATTAACTCAGATTCGACTTATTTCTCTTGATCGAAAAATTCAATTTTCAACTCGTTTTAAATCCCTCGGATTACTCGTAGTTCGTGTGACTAAATAGGCTTTCGATTTATGTTGACCGTCTATAATCAACAAATTATAGAACGATCATGAGTGGCACCTAGTAGTACATCATGATCCTCAATTAATCGAAAGATCAACGGTTTGACCCCAGAAGAAATTATTCTGAAACCCTTCAGCAGCTCTAATGAATCGTGCCCCATTTCGTTCACCACCTTATACCCACTTGGTTCAGGACACGGTCTATGGTGTCAGTCCCCACTAGGCTGACTACGTCACACCTAGCCCAAGTAGTGTCTTTCTCGTCCTTTGGATTTCTAATTACTCTCATGTATTTTAGAGACTCGCACTCTAAACATGATATACTCTGGCCAGAGATTTTTGAGTAACAATCCGACGATAGGCCTGGGTATACATCTCCTCGCAAGGAGTGGTGAATCCTTTGTAGGTTGTTCAAACGTCTTCGGGCACTTCGGCTTATACCCAATCATCCTGGGTCCACACCTCCTTGGAGATGCTTGCTTAAGATGTTAAAGTATAAGTCTCCATGACCAAGACGACTTGAACACCGCAAGTCAAAGGAACATCGCACTTAAGCCGCAGTAAGAACTTCATTGACATTTCTATAGATAGATTCCATATGAAGTCTTACAGCTAGTCACTCCAATGAACTAGTTCCCATAACTAGCATCCATGTTTATCTCCGGACATCCCAATGTCACCAGCCAGTGAGAATCAGCTAATTAGAGAATAACCCATGCTAGTCTCAACAGAATTGATAGTGTCCGTATTTATCAATTCATCGACTAGGGATATTTTCAATACTTCACATTTGCACATTTAGAGATAATCACTAGTTGTGATCTCATCACAAATTCTCTTATGCTGTGAGTTGTATTGCGGACATTCAGTAGATGAGTTTAAGATCACAATCAAATACACAAGCATGTATACTCAAATAGTGAATTATCATTTATTTAAGATAAATATTTATAATCATAAGGCGATTGTCTTAGGACACTTCTCTCATATCACTAACATTGTTCTCGTGTTTCCCTATGATCATTTTAGTACAATGAAAATGTACAAGTACATAATCAATAATGTAAATACAATTGCACCATACAAACCAATATTTACATGATTCCACCATCCTCCCTATGATCTCTACCCATGGCTATGTTCATTGGTGGATCACTCCTAGAATCTTACTATCCTTTTTCCCTCTTTGATCAACTATTATAGGCAGAGAAATCTCTTACAAGTAATAAAATTATATAAGATAAATACTTTATTTTGCTTGCATTCTATTGCTTTGATCTGTTTAACGAAGGCTCATAAATGTAGCAACACTAAACAAAGAATCCCCAACAACATTGTGTGTGACCTTCTCTATGAAACCCCCTTTTATAAGGTTTTTTATTCGTCCTGAAATCTATTGATTAATTGATTGCTTGCTATCCTCTAGTCAACTGCTTATAACTCACCAGTCGGCTATTGCGACCTGTAGTTGACTACTCTATATTCTATAATAACTCAAAATTTGACCATTGTCCCAACTTTATCTTTATAGGGTCGTCGATAGATTAGAATCCTATATTGAAATTAGTTGGCTAATATTACCATTTTAATTTCATGCTCTCCTGAATAACTTTTTGTTCATTCTACACACTCTAGCCAGAGTCAGCTGCCCAGTCAACTCATTCATTGGTTGATTGATTTAAACCTCAAATTTGACTTGAACAATAACTTTGTGGTTTTAGATTTATTAGTCAACTATTGACTCGAATAATGGCACGTTCGGTCTAACTTCAACCATCAGTCAACTGCCTAGTTGATTCACCTATTAGTGGACTAATATCTATATCAACTAACTTATACTCTAATTCGAAGGTTGAACCCTCATCGTGCCAAAAGACTGTCTACAGGACTTCTTGTATGTCTAGTGCAAGTTGAATTTTTTTTTTTTCTTAAGCCTAGGGTTTTAGGGTTTTGGGGTTTAGGGTTTGGGATTTAGGGTTTGGGGTTTAGGGGTTGGGGTTTAAGGTTTTGGGGTTGGGGTTGTGGGGTTTAGGGTTTAGGGTTTAGAGTTTAGGGTTTAGGATTGTGCAAGTTGAATTTGGTTCACCAAAACTTTATTTTTGCCTAGTATCTGATTGGCCTCCCTCTACAACTTTTCATGCCTAAAGACTCCTTACTTACGAGACTTCTTAAGGCTTAAAAACTATTTATTTGAGACTTCTTAATTATCTAATATTCAATCATCCATAATCTATTAGGATTTCCACTTATCAAACCTCAAGTCAATCTTGATTTACTCTTTTAAAACTTCATCTTGCCTAGCATTTAATTACTCTGGACCTATTAAAACTTCATCGACTCTAAATTATCCTATCAATCTTGACCAACTTAATATATCATCTCAAATTCTAAAATATATTGCTCAAATATCAAAATCCTAATCACCGTTAACATTGATAGGTATTAGTGAGTCGAATATACTTCCAACAATCCATTTACTATCCTAAATAACCAATTTAAAGAGTTTTGGACATCAAGATGTTTACCTAAAATACCTTGATAGGCTATTTTTTTTTTTAAAATTGGTCATCTAAGGCCACTTGTGAGTTTAGTATATTTTAATAAATTCATCAATAGACTTGGATGATCAATGTAAAAAAGTTTTTTCCCATCAAGATGCTTTCGGTGGCCATAAGCTGTTCAAATTGGTTATCTGAGGTTGTGATTGATTTCCTTGCAAATTTCTAAAAACGATCCTCCTACGATAGTGTCATAAAGTCCAGCGGTAGTTCCTTCAAATGGGGCGCGAATCTTGGGATGCTAGGCTTCTAGACTACTTACCGTGAGCGCTTCCCGATTTACCCTGATGACCGGTGGGAAACTTCGGTGGGGCTGGGCCGATCACCCCAGGTTCAATTGGTCTGCTGCCTGGTTCATCATAAAGTCCAGCGGTAGGACCTAGTGTCTTGAACTATGATGCAGTAGAAGGATGATTAATTATCATCGTAGATATCTATAATTTAATTTTTAGTTATGATGTATAAATTTTTTCTTTAAATGAGACGCGAATTCTGAAACGCTGAGCTTCTGGATCGCCTACCGTGAGAACTTTCTGATTTACCCTGACAGCCAATGGAAAACTTTCGTCGGGCTGGACCGATTGGTGGAGGTTCGATGTTATCCAACCTCGTTAATTATTTTTTATAAAGTAGAACAGCTGGGTGATTAGTCATAATCTCAAGCATCCGCGGTTCGATTCCCAACTATGACGTATTTTATAAAAAAAATTTCCTCCAAATGGATGCGAATCCTGAGACGCTGGACTTCTAGATCGCTCGTCGGGAGCGCTTCCCGATTTATCCTAGTAATTGGTGGAAAACTTTCATGGGGTCGGGCCAGTCATCCCAAGTTTGTATGTTACCTAGTTCAACATAAAGTGCAGCGGCAAAACGACTAGTCATCATCCTAGACATTCGCGGTTCGATCCTCAATTATGACATATTTTACATAATTTTTTCCTTCAAATGGGACGTGAACTTGGGACGTTGGGCTTCTGGAATGCCTTCTAAAAGCGCTTCCCGATTTACCTTGGTGGCCGATGAACAACTTCCGTAGGATCAGACCGGTGACTCCAAATTCAGCTGTTACTTGGTTCATCTTTTTTTATAAAGGGAGGTTGAATAGGTCCCCATGAGATAGATTTATGGTTAAAACGTGGGTATTATCATCTTGAGGTCTGGGAGTCAAAATCTGACAAAGCCAGTGTGCTTGCTCTCCCCATACGTTAACCACTGTATCTGGACTAGTATCTCTTGTGATGTTGGGAGCAACCGAATCACCTTTTACCATTATAAAGGGAGGTTAAATTATATATATAACCATTGTATCTGGACTAGTATCTCTTGTGATGTTGGGGGTAACCGAATAATCTTTTACCATTATAAAGGGAGGTTAAATTTTATATATATATATATATATATCCAAATTAAACTAATTAAGATGGTTCAAATGCTCAATATTGACCGAATAAAGTCTTTTATGTATTCAAATTTCTGAATTCAACCCTTCATTTATCTTTTTCCAAAATTATTCTGTTTAAGTGATTAAATATTTTAAAAGTGAGAGATAAATCATAAATGATCACTAATTTTAAAATTGATATTTTTTAAATTTATTTTTGTTTTGATTATTATTACACTAAATTGATCAAGTCAGCTAGCATTTAAATTTATATATAAATAAAATAAATTAAAATTTTAAAAAAATCACGTTATATTTGTTTTAAAAAAAACAAGTTTCGACCTAGTAAAAAAATTAACTTATAATTCCGACTCAATAAAAAATAAAAAAAAGGTAACAACGATGGAAGAAAAAATTTACCGTTGAAAGTCTTACAATAACACAGGGCAGAAAACTCATCGTTAAAAGTATAACATTAACGCCCGAAATAAAAAATACGGTTGTTGATGATAAAATATCACGACGGAGAAAATATCATTGTTAATGCATATACATTAATAACGGATACTAAATTCTGTCATTATTGAACCACCAATAATGATGGTATTTGATATGGTCATTAATATTCATTATTAAAAATAATTTTTTTAATAGTATTTCTTGCCTTCTTAGACATTACATATTTACATTTCATAATGGCAAATTGAAAATTCCTCAACTTCGAAACTTCGAATAGACGACCGCACCAACTCGTGCTTGAGAAAGGGATTCCAAGTTCCATATTACATCCTATGTAGTGCTTATGGATCACCTCATCAATATGGCAGCAGATGTCGAATTGCTTCAACAACTTGAAATCATTATTGAGGAATTATGGGACAATCAAGAAATTGTCACTCTATTTAACAAACTTGGTGTGTATAATTGTCACCTAATCATATGATTTCTACTTTGCTAATAAGGATGAATAAAAATTCAATTAAATTGAATAAATGGGCTGAATTTTAAAATTCAACTCGATTTATTCAGAATTCCATTTTTTAAAAAATAATTAATTCGGCTCGGGTTTGATTTTAGAATTCCTTATTCCGTTAAACCCAATAAATCAAATATTTAGTAAAAATCAAAATTTAAAATCCTATTTTTAAGTCAAAAATTAAAATTTTAAACCAAACTAAATTTTTAACCCTATTTAGAAATATTCGGTTAAATCTGAATTAATTGATATTTTATATATTCAGTTTGATTTTTTTTTAAAATTTAGTTTGTTTGATTAGTTCGAAAAAAATTGATTTAATTCAATTAATTCGATTCAGTTTAATTCAATTTTAAAATTAAATTTTTTATTTTTTTTTTTTGACAATGTTAGGTGTCCCTACTGGCATAGTTAAAGTGATGAGTGATTGATTATTTGTCACATGAGATTTAGGGGTTGAAACTGGAGACCAATTATCTGTGGAATATCTCGCCTACCATTCACTCCCTCAGTTATTGTGATTTATCTTTTTCATGTTGGTCTTGGAATGGACTGACGAGGGTGCTGGAGTGAATGAATTGTCTTTTTGCCACTTGTTGAGAAGGTTAGGGGGTTCTAACCATAGCCGAGTTTGTTATTACATTTCATATTTGTAAAATTGAACAAGAATTGAATCCTGATAAAGTCAAGGAAATACTCTTTTATGTGATGACTAATTTTGATTTCTTGATTTATTCCCTCATAATTATATGAAATAGTCATGAGATACTATCATGATAACAAATTTTACCTTTTACAAAATTATTAAGAATATTAGGGGAGCTTGAAATGAGACTCATTCAATTCTAAACCCCCAATCTCACCATAGTTAAGCTTGAAAAAGCTATATTAAGGATCAAATCTTCCACTTTTTCCCACTCCATGCCTCCTCGTATAGGATCGATAGGCCCTACAAACTCAAACGTGGTTGTGTGACATTTTTTCAAGAAACCAAGAGTTTCTTCCTAATAAATAAGCTACATCTTTCTCTCCCTATTTTGAATGAGCTATCTCTCAAACTATTATTACTTACAACAATCAATTCGCTCCATACTAATTTTATTTATGATTTTTTCTAACTAAATAAAATGAGTTATCTAGATTTAAAATTAGCGACTTATCGGCGATCAATGGCGAGTCATCCGATCGCTGATCAGCCACCACCAATAGTCTCCGATTGTCGTGACGAATCAAACGATACCTTGGAAGAACGGTGAATCGGACGGGATCGTCGTAATTGAGATCTCGTCGGATTCGATGGTGAATCCGACAAGATCGCAATTGCGGCGATCCCTGACGGATTCACCGTACCTCCAGTGTATTATTCGGGGCGACGGCCAGAGGCCGCCGGTACTATCCAATCGACGATTGGATGACTCACCAGTCATCGTCGATGAATCAGGACACGATGACAGAGGGAAAATGGGGACGGAGGATTCGTTCTCTTAGAATTTTTGTTTCCATAAAAAAAGATATGATATTTTATTGAACCACATGAGCCAACTTTAGTAGTATCAATTTTACATAACTCAATTTTAAAATTCTAAAAACACATATCATTTTTCATTATACCCTTCTCCTTTCTATGTGCTCGTCTAAAACTCTGAATTAAAAAACATCTGATCTATCTTAGAAGATATGGAAAAAAAAAGACGATAATCCTCGTCCTCAAGGCCCTCTCAGCTGACTCCATAATTAACATGAACGAGATAAATGACTAAACGACAAAGGGTAGACGAAAGGCCATCTCAAAAGATAGAGAGTGGACGGATAAGGGGAGCTGGTTTAGGAAAGATCTGTACGAATGGTGAAAAGTAATATCAAAATTCATAGTAAAAATTAAAAAAGAACAAAAATTATTTTTTTTAAAAAAATTGTCCTTCGGTTTTTTTAAATTAAAAAGTCATGTTAAAACTCTTTTTTCCATGTAATTATTTATTTTAAGTAAAATTAAAAGTTTATCTATTAATCATAGTTCAAATCGTATCTAAGCAATTTATGTATCTATTAAATTAATTTTATAAGGAAATTTTAAAAAATATATATCAAAATGTCCAAATAAATAAAAAAGAATTATTTTAACATTTTGGAAAGGGTTAACTATAACATTTTGAAAAAAAAATAATTTTAATATATTCTTAACTAACTTTGATTTTAAATATAAAAAAATGTATTTGTTTTTAAACAGAATCACACAAAACACAAATGGATAGCTATAGTTTATCATAATCCATCGAACTCAACTTGAACAACTCATCAAGACTGAACATGAAATAAAAACTTGAACACATACCACTATTATACCATCAACACGGAGCAAGTTTTCAATGATTTGATTATTATTTGTCAATTATTTTATAAACAAGGCAATCATTCAAAATCAAAATTTATATATATATATGTAAAACATTGAGCACAGAACAAAAAATGGAAAAGAAAAATCATTAGGTAGCAAGAATGAGGAAATCATTCTTGAGCTAGCTATACCAGGGGATTTCCAAAAGGATTAATGTTCACGGTGATGGAGACTGTCGACAAGGAAAGTTCCTCATCACCAAATGGATTCACTGCAGCCCCAACATTACCGTTCAGTGGAACGATTGGCTGAGCAAATGGATTCAATTGGAATAATGATTGGGAGAGTGAAAATGGGAGAGTAAAAATCATAGTAAATGACGTGACACCTTGTATGCACGATCTTCGACGGGTTCACCGTGCCCCCAGGATATAATTTGATTCAGGACGGCAGTCGAAGGCCGCCGATGATATCCAAGTGATAATCAGACGTGTGTATATAAAATGTCATGTCATGTCATATCATTCATTATGATTTTCACTCTCCCATTTTCACTCTCTCTATCACAATTGCATGAACACGGCAAACATCCGCTGCTGTTGTAGAGCCATGGAAGCCATTTGGTCTGCGGGAGGTGTAGCAATTTGGTTAGACATTGCAAATGGATCAGTCACCGTGAATGGATTTAAACTTGGTGCTTCATAAAGTTGCTGATGTTGTCCGTATGCTGCCTCATCATCAAATCCACCAGCCTGAAAAGTGATCATAAATTCAAAAGAAATGCATTACGAAATTAAGCCTACTATCGGGGATCCGAAGGATTATCACCAAAGATGAAAATGCACATTAGACTTATTATGGATACAGATAATTAAATTGATCTTTTTTCCTAACACCTAGCTCGACTTTTGCTGCAAGTGGTTATACATTAACTCCAATAGATCCGATATAGAGCATTTACTAAGCAATACTAAACTTTTAAGTTCAGTAAAATCTCAAAGCTGTCGACTGTTCAGTTTTCAAATGTATCTTTTTTGTGGAATAGACAAAATCACAAACTCATTTGCGAATAAATAATTTCTCTAGTCGACACATAACCAATTTAACTGCTCAAATACTCAAACGACTCGACTAATTCTAGTCAACTCAAGTGACTATTGTAGCAACTTTATTCTTTCACGGAATACTTTTTCATTGAAATTAGAGTTTTTTTTTATTTCAATGAACCAAATGTTCACAAGGGCATCGTAGAGGTAAACGCTAATAGCGACGGAACAAACGCCGACGATTGCCACTCCGTCGTATTTGAAATTTACGACCAATTTTGTATAATTTGTCACTATAAGCGACGGACATCTGGCTCATAGGCGATAGGGTCGCTGCAAAAGTCTGCATGTGATGCACTAACGCCTCAGTGTGTGCCTGGCGATCCCGTAATTCCCTCAACTCTGCATCCCTCTCTGCGTCCTTCTCAGCCCACGTCGTCTCAATGGTCGTGAGTCGAGTCCGCAAAGCATTATTCTCCTCTCCCAACTGACGAACCTCACTAGAGGAGGAGGAGGAAGAGGAACCTGAACGTCCCCTAACCCTTGGAACTCTCATCTGATCATATGTGATCTTTGCCTGAGAGCCCAGGCCGTATAGGGTAGTCTTCTTCCTTCCACCGACGACATCATAGTAAATGTCATTCACCTGGTCTGTGGAAAGAGGCTGTGAACCCTCCCCACAGCCGGCTGAGACGCCTCTGCAATTCTAGTGGTCATCGCTTCCTGTGAAATAAGAATTGAATTAATTACTATAAAATATCAAAAAAAAACTATAATTAGTATACTTATATTGATTGCACAGGAGCGTCGATCAACAAATGACCCATTTTTTTCTTATGAGTCTTGCTGAATACCTCCCAACTAGTGGGAGGTCTCTGTAACTCAGCAGCCTGTATACAGAAAATAAAGTATTTAAATATAACCAAAAAAATATATTGAATGTGTATTTTAACCTAAATAAAAACTTACCAAATCAGTGGCATGCTGGACAATCGAACGGGATACAGCAATATGCTTCGTGGATCCGGTGCTGGGGCCAGCAATCTCCGAGTTACGATTTGCTCAAGCAATTGCAGTATTATCTTGCCAATGCTGGCCATCCCAGAATGCTCTCCATGCTGCCCATACTGTCTCAGGGACCTCAGAAGGCCTATTTGCCTTCTTTCTCCACTTGTATAACATGTCTGGGTCAAATGTTTGAATGTCATCTTGATTGCGTGGACACTTTCGATGACTGATTTTCACATTTTCAGCAAAGTAATATGAGCAAAATGAACTTGCTTCTTCAACCAGATATGCATTACATATTAATCCCTCAACTCTTGCTTTGTTGCGCACATTATTCTTTAATTTCCTTAGAAACCTTTCAAAAGGATATATACATCCACCTGTATTGTACAGGACCACCTATTTGTGTCTCACTAGGTAAATGAATAGACAGATGTTCCATAGAATCAAAGAAGCTTGGTGGAAAAATTCGCTCAAACTTACAAATTATTAATGGAATCTCTATCTGAAGGTGTAACATTTCTGATACCGTAATAATCCTGGAAGTTAGATTTTTGAAATAAAGACTTAATTCTGTAAGTGTTTGCCAAACATTATTAGGCAGTAAATCTTGGAAAGCTATTGGAATTAATCTTTGCATGAACACATGACAATCATGACTCTTCATTCTAACCATTTTCAATCCGTTTGTATCCACGCAACAAGATATATTAGAGGCATATCCATCTGGAAATTTGATTGCTTTCAACCAAGAATAATTGTTTGCTTACTTTCTTTGTCTAATGTATAACATGCCTTCGGATATTTACCGTTATTTCATTCTGATGCAACTCAGGCCTGCTTACTAATTGTTTCAATTTTTCGCGTGATTTTGTTGCATCTTTAGTTTTCCCATGAACATTGAGCACGGTATTGATGATGTTGTCAAAGAAATTTTTCTCAATATGTATCACATTCAAATTATGACGAATGAGTAAATATTTCCAATACGGAAGCTCCCAAAAAATACTTCGTTTCCTCCAACCGCATTTGTTAACTCTAATAATGTACTTGTTGATATCATCTGAACCATCCTGATAGGTAGAAATCCATAACTAATAATTTCATTAAACATTTCCTCACCTGACATCGGAACTGGGGGTAGTGTCCTAACCACTTCATTCCTTTTAAAATTTTTCTTATTTCTTCTGAACGGATGATCAACGGGTAAAAATTTCCGATGATTATCAAACCAAGAAATCTTTCTACTGCAAGGCAAAGAAAAATCATCTGAGTGACTCATACAATGTGGACATGCTAACTTTCCAGTCGTGCTCCATCCTGACAACATTGAGTATGCAGGAAAATCACTAATGGTCCATAACAATACTGCATGCATTGTAAAATTTGATTTACTTGCAATGTCATACGTCTTTGAACCTATATTCCATAAATAATTTAGTTCAGCAATCAAAGGTTGCAAAAATACATCTATTTGCCCTTTTGGATTATGAGGACCTGAAATTAGCACGGTCAGAAACATGAATTCATCTTTTATGCACATCTAAGGTGGTAAGTTATATAGTGTTAAAATAACTGGCCATGATGAATATTATTGTGCATAACTTCCAAATGGTTGAAATCCATCTGTAGAAAATTTGAGTCTTACATTACGTGGTTCCATAGTGAAGGAAGAAAATGTCAAATCTAAATGTTTCCATGCAGGGAAATTACAAGGATGACATATTATGTCACCTTCATGTCCATGGTTTTGATGCCAGATCATATGAGTTGTTGTTGCTGCTGATGCATACAAGCGTTGGAGTCTAGTAGTCAAAGGGAAGTAATACATCACTTTGTAGGGAATATTCTTCTTCTTCTTCCCAACCATACGACTACTCTACTTGTAACGAGGATGATTACACATTTTACATTCCATCAACTCAATGTCTTCATTCCAATAGATCATGCAATTATTGATACAAGAATGTATCTTCTCGTCTGGCAACCTCAAATCTCTAATCAATTTTTTAGTATTGTAAAAGCTATCAGTCATGCAGTTATCTGTTGGAAGCAACTCTGACATCAATTGACATTTGTCATCATAACATCGTTCTGAGAAATGATGTTCCACCTTCATATTCAATAATCTTGCATTAGCAGACAATTGAGAATGACCAGAAGGACCACCTTCCCATACTTCTCTTTCACTAGCCTTCAACATGTCATACATTTTCTGAACTTCAGGAGTAGACATTTAATTTGCAATTGATTGATCAAATGCATTCATTGCATCGTAAACCATTGATTGCATTGTATCAGCAGACATATATGATGCCTCTTGACGAATTGAGTTTGATGATGAAGCGACGGAAGGTCTAACAGATTCAAATATATACGGCTCTCCATGACAATACCTGTTGTAATAATCTGGAACAAACCCATACCTACAAATATGAGTTTTCACTGTGTCTTTATCACGAAAAGTTGTATTTCTACATCTGCGTTGATTACATAGACACTTTAACTCCGCGTCATTCAAACACTGAGGATGACACTTTGCAAGGTTCACAAATTCTTCAACGTCGATAAAAAATTCTTCCCAGATAAAACCATTAGCTAACCTATTGTACATCCATGCATTGTTCGAATACATTGTATCCTAGTTACAATAAAATATTCAATATTGATACTCAAGTAAAATATTCAATAGATTATATCCTAATAACAATATTAAATCTAATTAATTAAACAAGACATCCTAATCAGAATTGTCAAACAAATTTATACTAAACAATTATGCAAAATTAGTATTAAAGAAATTCAGTAATTAATTAATAAAATAAGTAACAATTAATTAATTAATTAATTAATTAGACAATTATTCAATTCCTTAATTGATCAATTAATCATTCAAATAATTAATTAATTGATCAAACAATCAATTCAATAATTAAAATTAGCTAATTATTTATTCAATTAATCAGATCAATTGATCAATTAGTCAATTGATTAATCAATTAATTAATTAAATAATTAATCAATTGATTAATTGAATAATTAATCAATAGATTAATCACTTATTAATTGACTAATGAATCAATTGATGAATTGAATAATTAATCAATTGAACCGGCGCAGATTGCCACCGGCGGTCAGGCGCGGCCACAGGAGGCCGCACGCAGCCGCATGAGGCTGAAGAAGGTCGCCCGCGGCTACAGAAGCGTCGGAACGGAAAACACAAGCTTAAACACGTACCTATGGTCGGAGGAGGGATTCGGTGGAGACGTGAGAGCTGCGTAGAAAATCGGACGCGCGAGAGCAGCAGAGAGAACTTAGGCGCACGATGACGACCCGGGGGGGGGGGGGGTGGTGTGAGGGTGAATTAAACCTAATTTAGCAACAGACATAACTTGTCCGTCGCTATTAGCGACGGTTTAATGGCCCGTCGCTAATAGCGACGGCATTGACTATTAATTAATGGTCCGTCGCCGGCGACCCCTGCTGCGGCCGGCGACCCTGCTGTGGCCAATTAATTAACTGATTAATTAATTGAATAATTAATCCGTTAATTATTAATTTAATTTATCATTTAATTAATTTAGTTAATAATTTCCTTTGTTAGATCAATAATTGTGAAATTAATTGATCAAATGTTTGATTAATTTTAGATTAATTGTTTGAGTAATTAGATTAGTAAGATGATTAATTGTTTGATGTATTAGATTAGTTGATTCATTAATTAGATCTTGTTTGATTAATTTTAGATTAATTGTTTGAATAATTAGATTAATTTGTTGATTAATTGTTTGAATTGTTTAAATTGTCTTATCTGAATTCAGATACAATGTATCCGAACAAGACATTGATGTATAATAGGTTAGACAATGGATTTATCCGTGAGGAATTTTTTGCTGGAGTGGAAGAATTTGTTAACTTTGCAAAGTGTCATCCTGAGTGTTTGAATAGCACAGAGTTGAAGTGTCCATGTAATCAACGCAAATGTAGAAATACAGCTTTCCGTGATGAAGATACAGTGAAAACTTATATCGCCAGGTATGAGTTTGTTCCAGATTATTATTACTGGTATTGTCATGGAGAGCCGTATGTATATGAATTTGGTGGACCTTCTGTTGAATCATCATCGAACTCAATTGAACCAGAGACATCATATAACCCTGCTGATGCAATGAAATTAATGGTTTACGATGCAATGAATGCTTTTGATCAATCAAATGTAGAACAAGTACCTACTTCTGATGTTCAGAAAAATGTATGACATGTTAAAGGTTAGTGAAAGAGAATTATGGGAAGGTATTCTTTCTGATCATTCTCAATTATCTGCTACTGCAAGATTATTGAATATGAAGGCAGAACATCATTTCTCAGAACGATGTTATGATCACATATGTCAACTTATGTCAGAGTTGCTTCCAACTGATAACTGCATGACTGATAGTTTCTACAACACTAAAAAAACTAATCAGAGACTTGGGTTTGTCAGTTGAGAAGATACATTGTTGTGTCAATAATTGATCACCCACCACTATTCTAGGTCAATGATGCATGACTGATAGTCTCTACAATTCTTGATTACTTATTAATCTAATTTGATCACCCACCACTATTATAGGTCAATGATGACAAAATTTCAAATGTAGATGACGAAAAAATTAAAAATCTCGCATTCGGACTTCTTCGTACTGTAACAGTCAACTTGGGTTATTACGTGAATGGATGCAGATTTCATGTGGGCCAACGTGATTCAGGGATGCTAACGTATAATTCTGGCATCAGTGTCAAAGGATCAACAAACAATAATGATAATGAATTTGACTATTATGGCAAGCTAGAGGAAATTATCGAAGTTGAATACCCAGCGTTACCTTTCAAAAGATGTGTATTATTCAGGTGTTCTTGGTATGATCCAACTCCAAGGACGGGCACCAGGAAACTTCGGTTATACAATTTAGTTGAGGTTAATTCAAACAAAAAATTCAACAAGTTCGAACCTTTCATTTTTGCGGTGCAAGCTGGTCAAGTATTTTATCTGGAGTACCCAACTATGAGAAGACGACCTAGTGAATGGCTTGCTGTATGTCAAATGAAGCCTAGGTCAACCATTGAAATGCCAAATATGATCACTGTCCAAAACTCCGATGCTTATTAAAATGAAGAAGTTATAATCTGTTGGATCGGGTTGGTCCGGCTAATAAAATAAAAGTGGTGGAAACTCGTCTATTAAAAAAAAACTTGGTTGCAACTTGGTCGTTGCTTCCAAGACGGTTAAAGCTAAAAAAAATCTCCTTGTGGCGGAGAAGCCTTACAACTGAAGATCGCTAGACTTTAAAGAGAATTACAAGAATGAATTGAATGATTGATTTCTAAAGCAAAACCTCTAAGTCTATTTATAGCCTAAGAGAATAAATCTGGATTGTTGATTGTTGATCACTTTTCTCTTGGCCGTTGATCCATGGATGTAATCTGGATGGTTGATCTTGGATGGGATTAAACTACATCCATTGGATTTGATTAAAGGGTAATGTAACATTATCCTTTAAATTTTAATTGTTTTAATTAAAACTTTATCTTTCCTCTAGATGGCTGTTGGAATCTCCATGTCGCTGTTGTAATCTCTAAGTAGTAATATCGGCAATATTTTATTGCCATCGCCCTTTAGTCCAAATGGTAAGTGGGTTAGTGTGTGTTGTTGAGGTCTCGGGTTCGATCCTTCGTGGCACCAAATAATTTTCTCTTTTTTTTTGGGCGCTTGGACTAGTTTTTTTGATTCTTCGTCTTCTGGGTGATTTCTGGCCAACCGGAGTTAGGCTCACCCGAACCCAACTCCGGCCTTTCTCCCCTCGAGCGTCCTTCCTCCCGGCTTCTCGTCCGTCGGACACCGCGCACGTCCTTCTCGCTCTACCGGTGTACTCTTCCGCAGCTTCCGCGTCCCTCGGATTGTACCGAGCCCGTCGGCTCAGTTCCCCGCACAATCCTTCTCGTCCGCTACGTCTTACGCTCGACTTCCTCCGTACCTAAGCTCCTGCACACTTAGCAGAGGGATTAAAACCAACAGGACCTAACCTAACTTGGTTGATCACATCAAAACCAACTGGGGCACCAACAATCTCCCCCTTTTTGATGTGCATCAACCCAAGTTTAGTTAGGGATAAACAACAAACAATAATAGTATTGTAACAGAATTAAGCATAAAAAATTTTACAATCATGTACATAACCTCCCCCGAACTACTCTCCCCCTTTGATCACAGCAAAAATGGGACAAAAAAAATTGTGAAGGAAAAATATAATTAGGGAAGAAGAAAAATTTTAAGTGTGATAACAAATATTGTAAGTAAAAAGAATCGCATTACCACAAATTTTTCAAATTTAAAATGGCATATTTTTTCAGAAGTTAATTCTAAAATTTTTTTTTTTGAAAAAAATAGATTTCAATAAACGATTCATAAAAAATCGAACATTTATGAAAAAAAATCTGAATATTTTTGTCAAAGTCGAAGATGAAGATATGAGTTTAGACAAAAAATTTCAGCTTTAAATTTGTTTATCAAGTCTGAAAATAACAGATACGAGTTTTTGAAGAATAATTTTTTTTTAAAATTTTAATTTCAAATTTTGATCGAAAATATTTGAAAAATATTAACATAACTTTTGTAAAAGAATTCTGCACAAAAAATCTTATCAGTTTAAAATAAATTTTGGAACCTAAAATAAATTTTCATCTACGGGGTTAATCAAAAACTTTGGAGGAATATAATTTCTAGAAATTTTCCTAATCTGACCCTTATGATTTTTAACATACCAATTCAGATTTTCAGGATAAAAATTCTTTTTAATTCTTAAACATGCAATATTATTTTCTAATTTCTCTACTAGATTCTTCAAATATTCATTTTCTATTTTTAGTTGGTCGGATAGAACAGATGAGCATACAGTGCCAAATCTTTCTTTTAACTCAGAGTTTTCTATCTCCAATTTATTCATCGACTTAAGCATGGATTTTATTATCGAGTAGATTCGAGCAGGTGGAAGTAGACATACCTCACTTACTGGGTCGGTTTCGAAGTTAGGACCTTCCTCTTCATTGCTGCTTTCTCCCGAGGTGCTTTCTTCATCATTGTCTTGGTGGCTTGCCAACAATGCAAGTCCGACGAACTCTTCGGCTTCCGATTCATCTGACGAGGTCTCATCCCAGGTGCCTTTAGTGCCTTTTTCTTCTTTGGCTGGTTCTTGAGTTTAGGGCACTGATCTTTCAGGTGTCCCTCCTTATTGCAGTTGTAGCATCGGACCGTTCGTTTTTTCTTTCTCTGCACCTTTTTCGAGTGGTTAGTATTAATGAATTTACATAATTTTCTTACCGCTATTGTTGTTTCTTCATCATCCGCTGAATATTCTTCGTCGAGTTGGATCTTCCTTGTGTTTAGTGCAATGTTGTCAGCTTTCCTGTTCTTTTCTACAAAGCGAGATTTGTGAAGTTCCAAAGTAGAAAATAACTTTTCTAAAGTACTTATTTCTAGATTTTTTGAAATATAATATGCATCGATTACCGAGGTCCATTCCGGGGTTCTCGGAAACGCGTTTAGAGCGTACCTTTGAGCATCGCGGTTAGTTACCTTTTCTCCGAGATTTTCGAGGCTTGTGATTAGTTCTTTTACCTTTGCATGTAATCTCGCAACAGATTCTCCGTCTTCCATCCGTAGATTGGTGAGTCGGCTTCGAAGAACATCTCGTCGCGCAAGTTTTGCCTCCGAGGTTCCTTCGTGCAGTTCCAAGAACTTTTCCCAAAGTTCCTTCGCCGATTCGTACTTACCGATCCGGTTCACATCTTGCTCTGGGAGGACGGTCAGCAGATGAAATTATGTCTTTCCGTTTGCTACAGCATCAACTTGTTCCTTCTTGTTCCAAGAATCAGGATCCTTGATCTTTCCTTCATTGTCCTTGGGAGCTGCATAGCCATTTTTCATAATAATTAATAATTCATAATCCGTAGTAAAAAATACCCGCATCTTCCGTTTCCATGCGGCGAACTCCCCCTCAAACTTAGGCGGGTATATCGCTGGTCCAACCATCTTAAAATTTGCTGCAGTTGGTGGTTAGTCCTTCTGCGGCGGCCTCGCTCTGATACCACTTGTTGGATCGGGTTGGTCCGGCTAGAGGGGGGTGAATAGACGGCTAATAAAATAAAAGTGGTGGAAACTCGTCTATTAAAAAAAACTTAGTTGCAACTTGATCGTTGCTTCCAAGAGGTTAAAGCTAAAAAAAATCTCCTTGTGGCGGAGAAGCCTTACAACTGAAGATCGCTAGACTTTAGAGAGAATTATAAGAATGAATTGAATGATTGATTTCTAAAGCAAAACCTCTAAGTCTATTTATAGCCTAAGAGAATAAATCTGGATTGTTGATTGCTGATCACTTTTCTCTTGGTCGTTGATCCATGGATGTAATCTGGATGGTTGATCTTGGATGGGATTAAACTGCATCCATTGGATTTGATTAAAGGATAATGTAACATTATCCTTTAAATTTTAATTGTTTTAATTAGAACTTTATCTTTCCTCGAGATGGCTGTTGGAATCTCCATGTCGCTGTTGTAATATCTAAGTAGTAATATCGGCAATATTTTATTACCATCGCCTTTTAGTCCAAATGGTAAGTGAGTTAGTGTGTGTTGTTGAGGTCTCGGGTTCGATTCTTCGTGGCACCAAATAATTTTCTCTTTTCTTTTGGGCGCTTGGACTAGTCTTTTTGATTCTTCGTCTTCTGGGTGATTTCTGGCCAATCGGAGTTAGGCTCACCCGAACTCGACTCCGGCCTTTCGCCCCTCGAGCGTCCTTCCTCCCGGCTTCTCGTCCCTCGGATTGTACCGAGCCCGTCGGCTCACTTCCCCGCACAATCCTTCTCGTTCGCTATGTCTTACGCTCGACTTCCTCCGTACCTAAACTCCTGCACACTTAGCAGAGGGATTAAAACTAACAGGACCTAACCTAACTTGGTTGATCACATCAAAACCAACTGGGGCACCAACATAATCAACTCTGTTGATTCAGAAATACAATCAGCATCTCAATTACTTATAGATGAGAATGTCTCTTACGAGGAAATTGATGATGGTGAAATATCTAGCAGTGAGGAGGTCGATGTATCAACGGATTCAAGCGATGAAAACTTGCATGTTAATTTAGTTCCATCAGATTAGGATGAGTTAAATGTATTGAACATTAACTAATCAGAGTTTGTATTAAGATGAGTTGTTAATTTAGATCATTCTGCTTGTATTGAACATTAACTACGATGCTTGATTATCCCTTTGCTAGCTTTATTTACATTATGTTCATTTGCATGTTTCCATTTGCACTTAGGATTACTGAATTTTGTTTTACCTATTCTTCTTATCTGCCTAAACTTTGTGTATAATCAGGTACCATGTCTGCACCCCGTGATCAGCAGATTAGACTTATAGTCGTCGGTGACAGGTATATCTATTCTTCTTATATATTTTAGATCAAAATTTGCTAATATATCTAATTTTTTTTTCTACAGTTTTATACCAGATGGCCATCTTGTGTCTTCCTATATTACTAAAAAGTTTAAAGAAAGACTGTCCACTTCGACGACATGGGGGCATATAGAAAATGATTTGAAAACATTCTATTACGGGGAGTTTTTGGTAAGTAGGTTAGATGTATATTTAATTTGATGTTATAACTTTTTTGATACTAACCATATTATTTTTTTTACAGAAAAGGTACACCTGGGAGGAGGGTGCAGAGGAGCAATTCAAGAGGACGTGGAATGCCTACTGCTTCAAATTGTACAGGGACATGGTCTACAAATGGAGAAAGAAGGCTGATAGGCCTACAGAGGACCCTGAGACGATTTGGGCAGCATGGCGAGCTGTTTGGGATTTATTTTGATGTCGTCGGTGGGAAGAGGAAGACCGTCTGCTACGGCCTAGGCTCTCAGGCAAAGGTTACATATGATCAAATGAGAGCTCCAGGGGTTAGGGGACGACCATCATCCTCCTCCTCTACCTCTAGTGAGGTTCATCATTTGCGGGAGGAAAATGAAGCCCTGCGGACTCGAATCACGTTGATAGAGTCGACGTGGGCCGGGAGGGACGTAGAATGGGCTAAGAGGGACGCAGAGTGGGCTCAGAGGGAAGCAGCGAGGGATGCTGAGTTGAGAGATTTGCGGGCTCGCCAGGCACACACTGAGGAGGTAATAAGACACATGCAAGCTTTTGCATCGACCTTGACGCCGATGACACAGGTTTCAGCCCTTCTCGCCCCTCGTTTTGAGTCTCAGGATACACAGATGCCACCCTCTCCAGCCCCTCGTTTTGAGACGGCGCCAACTCCGTCGCTATTAGTGTTTTGCGATGGAATAGCGACGGATTACGTTCGTCGCTATTCCTTATTATTTTTTAGTGTATCTACGTATTAACATCAAATATAGATCCTCTTAAGTCAACTTAATATTGGATTTGGTAAGAGTTTTTTTTAATATTTGTTAATATATATAAAATTAATTAAATACACTGAACACATATTCAATTCATTAATTCTTATACATCAAGATTATGAATTATCCATAAACATCAATATTCATGAATAATATCCCATAACAAAATTTATGAATCATATTTATCAATAAAATTTTTATACAACTTATACATAGATAAAGAAGTTATCACAACTAACATGCAAATTTATAATATTAAATTTACTAACCAACCAAATAGATTTAAAAATATAATTATTTCAAACCATCAAATAGATTTAAATTAAAAGATAAAAACATTTAAATATTTAAAGAAACCCAGTTTATATTAAATTTGGATCAAATAAAAATTCATATAAAATCAAGTCAAATTTGGATAATTATTTCAATGATTTAATTTATTTTAGATTGATTTGACTTGATTAATTCATTAAATAACGTTGAACAATATAAAATGTAATCTCATCGTACAATCCTATTTCCTCAAAAAAAAACATTAAATATATAATTGAGTCCTCCCAATTATATATTTTGTTCAGTCAACGAGGACTGAAATATTTTATGATTATTTTTAAATAATCTAATATTCAGTTTTTTTAATTTAGATATTTAATTTTTCATATCGATTAATTTTGAGGATGATTAATTTGATCCTATTAACATTTTTTATTGATCATTTAAATCTAAAAGTACTCTTAAAGATCTATCCAAATGATCAATAATTTGAAATTTATTTTTCACGGTAGAAAAAAAATCTCTTAAGTAGCAGCGCTATTGAGAGTCGAGCATTACATCATTGTCCGGCGGATAATGGACTGCTTTGTGTATATAAAAGATAATGGACTGCTTTTTTGTATATAAAATAAAATGAAGATGAATGGTAATTGAAATAATTTAGAAACTGATGTGATATTTCATTAAAATTTAGAAGCTTAATTGTCTGGGCTTTGCTTTTTCTTTGATTGGCATGGCAGCTGTATACATCTTCAATTCTCATGCGCTACAGCCTGGATCAGATGGTAAGGTGCTTGGCGCTTGAATCAGAGGTCATGGATTCAAGGATCGACGGTATGCGCAGGGATAAAACCTTGGTTGCTGTTTACAAAAATCCCTCGAACCCCGGGCGCCTTGCCATCCCAGTATTCACCGTGATTTATCTCCTCTGGGCACTCGTGGGGCAGAGACCAGGGAGCCGTCGGGGTGGCGGTTCCATTTTTTTTTTTTTTTTGAATCATGCGCCACAGCCCACAAGTAGTCAGTGCCCTGTTGTTGTTTGTCCCCAGGCCTCTTTGCTTCTATAATTGTCATCAGATAGATGCACATCAAAAGGATCTTTCACAATAAATGTTGGGCATCAGTTATGAATGAATCCCATATGGATTCTGCAAGTTACCGAAGAGTGAAAGCGTTTCTTCATGTGACTAATTGGACTTCAATTCTTTGTTGCCCAGAACATGAACATGAAGCATCTTTCACCTCACTGTCCAGCACTAGAACACTCCAATCACCAGTCTCCTCCTCCTAGTCTTTACTCCAGTCCACTGTTGTTTTCCTCGCAGATTCAGAGAGTTTACTGTTTACTAATGATCGCATGCCTGTCTCTGACGTAGCTTTGAATACGTCAAATGCAAGTAACATCGGCTTCGATAATTTGTCGGATAAAAGTTAAAGAGGTTTCTTTCTTATTGAAATCAGAGTTTTTTTCCCTTCTTTTTATCAAAATGCCATCCCACTCCATTAACTCATTATTCTCAAATCCACTGTTCAACCGATTTTAATTTCTAACCGATTAATTTTTATTTAATTTTAGTTTTAAATTTTGAACGGGTCGGGCAAAGTTAAAATGGACTGTTTTCGAAGAAAAATTAGATAGCACGTGCTCTCTGAATTCTTTTGGCACCTACTTTAAAATTTATCCAAAATCCCTCACTCGTCTGCCTTGTCTCATCTAATTTATTGATCAACTTGATCGCATCACCGATCTGTCGTCTCCTCAACTTCCTCTCTGTCTATATTGTGGCAACTACAAAGTAGTAGTTATAATTTCATAGTTAGATATTATTAGATATATAGTGTGAATGGAAAGAAATGTGATGGGATTTTAATCCCACATTGGGACTTCTAGTGAATGGAAAATGAGGTGGAGAATAAAGAGGCTTAATTGTGAATAGGATTTTAGTCTCACATTAAAAGTATGAAGGCATAATTGTTGGTTTATATTGTTTCACAAGCATGATAGTTGTAAACAAATGCTAGGGGAGAGGTTCTTTCTCACGCGTGGGGTGCGCAGGGGAGGGGTAGAAAATCCAGGGCCCGGATTTGTACTGAACCAAGTGAACTCGTGCGCTCGACCTGCTCGCGTCGAATATCCAACCGATCGGGGCAAAACGGTCCTTTGGATTTTCAAAGGTCGTCGGGGGCGCACCGAACGTCGCACGACATAGTGTTCGAGTACTTCCTCTGTTGTGCCCATGGTCCTGCTGTTGTATCATGAGAGACAGACGTCCATCGGAGCCTCGAAGCACTATCGGAGGAGGACAAATCTGTTTCTAGGAAACTGCGTTGCGCAAGCCTCAACAACTTCCTGGTCGGGAGACGTCCGACTACTGCTTGGGAGACCTGGTCGGGAGCTCGAGAAACTCCAGTTTGCGTGAAAAATAACTCGGGTCACTTAACAGTTAAGTTGAAATTATTTTTTATAATTTTAATTTATTGTAAACTCTCCGAAAAGAGTGCATATCCTCCAACAGATATATGTTATGTGAAAAATTACATGCCAAAAATATATTTTTTTCCTGGCCTTGTGGCTGTTAACTTTAGACAAATCCCAAAGCTTCAGAGATGACAAATTAGCAGTATGCGAGAAGAAACTCTAAGTTGATCAAATCGAAATAAGTCGATAAGGAAGTTGAGAAATGGACAGGCAAGCCGCAAGCGATATGATGGAGTTAGATCGGCGGAGATGGGATGGGACACGTGAGCGAGAAATTTTGGTTAAATTTTGAAGCAGCAACCAGAATTCGAAGGGGTGCGACCGGTCAGATTTTCCTTTAAAATAATCGATTTCAGCTCCGTCTAATTTAAAAGTTCAAACTTGTGTTTAAAAACGAAAATCAAAATCGGTCTAATAGTCTATTCAAGACTAACTGTTTTAATAAAAAAAAATTTAAAAAGACATCGTTTTAAATTATTTTAACAACAAAGAAGGCTTATTTTTACCATTATTTGTTGCCCAAGACGAAGCATATTTTCACCTCACTATCCAGCACTGAAACGTTACAATCACCGCTCTCTTTCTCTCCTCCTTCCTCTCCCCCTACCCCTCCCCTTCCACTCCCCTCCCCTTTCTCTCCTCCTTCCTCTCCCCTACTCCTCCTCCACGGGCTGAATCGGATGGTAAAACGCTTAACCGTTTGCTTCGGGGTCACATGTTCGAGGATCGCCAGTTGCGCAAGGGAATAAAACTCTGGTCTGCTGGTTTTAAATCCTCTCGACTCCAGGCGTCTCACTGCACTAGAGATAATCGTGGTTTGTCTCCCTCTGAATTCCTATGGGACCTGGGCCGGGGGGCCGCTAAGGTGACGGTTCTAATTTTTTTTGCTTTGAGAACACCAAATTAAATTTGCTCGGAGTTGGGAAATAAGACAATATGTAGAGGTCCGGCCCGGCGTTCTTCATTACCATTTAATGTGGGTGAAAACGACGACACCCCACGGTCTCTGTGTGGATGCGTTGTCCTTATTGTTTCTATCGGGAAAAAATAAATGCCTGAGTAATTGTGTTGAGCTACTGCGTTGCTGTGGCTAGCTGTTACTGTCCGGAAAAATAATTGACTTATTAATTTGTTGAGGATCGGATGATAGGTAACTTTTTTATGGATATATTTTGATTGATTAAAATTTGAGAGATGAGAGTATTTTGTAATTATTTTTTGTTTGATTTGTTTCTATTTTGTGTTGTTGATTTTATTAAAAATAAATTGTGTCACTTGGATACAAAAATACAAAAATAATAATATCTTTTATGAAATAATTCTATAAGGTATAAAATTAAGATGATATTTTTAAAAAATTGAATAATATAATATAGAATATTAATATTTCCAAAATTAATTATCTTTATAAATATGTTAAATCATGTCAATCTATTTATATATTTAAGTTATATTATGTCAAATATTTGTAATGTTTTTTAATTTATAACATAAAGTTTTTTGTCAATTAACTAATTTTTTATATTATATAACACAAGTTGTTTTGTTTTTTGTTTTGTCTATTCTTCATTCTAAAATAATCACAAGATAGGTTTTTAATTCCAAAGGCAAAATCACGATAATTTTTTAAACAAAATTATTAGTGATGATGGTGTATATTATAACATATCATTTAGTTCTTTTTATATTATAAAATAGGAGTGTCTTACTGTTAAAGGGAGAAAAAATAGACGATATGATGATGATGTATATTATGTTCGTACAGATCCAATTACAAATAGAGTTTGTTTATGGGTAAATTTTTCTAAACTCTCTACTTACTAAGTTAGCTTTGCATGCAATCTCTACACAAACTTTTCTTTGCATGCAGTCCCTGATGTGATGTTTGATGAGTATTATTTGAAGAAAATTGAGTATAAAAGTTAGAAAATTGAGTATGGCAGGTTGCATCCACCACATCAATAACCTATGTACTCAATTTTCACTCTTTTATACTCAAGTTTCACTCTTTTATACTCAGTTTTCACTGATGTATACTCAATTTTCACTCGTTTATACTCAGTTCCACGAGGGAGTAAAAACAAAGAAAAACTTGTGTGGGGAGTGAATGCAAAGTTTGACTCCCCATTAGGGATTTAAAGCAACTTTACCGTTTGTTTATTGGCTATTAAAATATGTTTTTATTAGGATTCATAAACTCCAGGCCGGACTTAGCCTTTCTCGGGATTCATAAATTCTAGTACTTATTCTGGAGGTCTAGAGTTCGAATCCTGAGAAAGACAAAAATCCACTGTCCAGGGGTAGGAAGACTTAGTGAGTAATGGCACGGTCAACGGTCGACGACCAAAGGGGTCAGGTTGTTGGACCGCCAAAAATGGAATTTGACCTCCCAAGGGGTCGACGGGCCGGGTCGTTACACAGATGCTAAGTGAGCACTCTCATATGTCTTAATCTTCAATCTCCCCTCCTCCTGCACGCAATCGAGTTTTAGTGCTTTTAAATTTGTTGCTATATTGGATATCTCCATAATGTACTCCCTTATATTTCCTTTACCACTATACCGCGTGGTTACCAACTTTGTAAGAAGTATGGTAGTCTTGACCTTTTCATTTAAGATGATTCGGTCTGCTAGTTGATTCAGAAACTCTAAACATCTCCTTTCTATGTTATTGAGCCCTTTTTTTGGTGCCGGTATAGAAAGCTTCATGATACTTAGACTTATACGATTTGATTTCTACCATAGCTAAAATTCAACTATTTGCTCTATGGTGCTAGCACCGGTCAAAAGTACAAGTCGATCATTCCTTAATGCATAGTCTAAGTTCATATAATCTAAGACTATGGTCACGTATGTTTTCCATTCAGTAAAATTCAAACTAGTTAATGCCGAAATGTTATTAATACTACAGTAATAGATTGCACTAAAATTAAAAAGAGAAATTTATTTAAGAAGCTAAGAACATGTATAAGTTCAAGTAATAAAATATAAAATTATACAAATAAAATAAAAAATTTAAATGCATATAAATGGGCTCCTTATGAGATGTCAAATATAACATTATATTTAAATATATGAACTAAAATATAATTTGTTAGCAGTACTCTTTAATATAACTCAAACTTTAATTAGCCACACAATGTGTATTTTTTTGGGTCAATTCATTTTGCGCATAATATGATACTTTATATGAGTTATATATTTATCCATAGTTTACAACAATTTTTATATGTTACGCAATATGTATTCCTTTGGACCGACATATTTTGTACATGATTAGAAAAAATAAATTTTATTCAACAGTTGTAAACTACCTTAAACATATATCTAGTATTAAAGTAACTTTCTTTTAGGTCGATTACTCTTAGTATAGATATACGTCTATCAATATAAAATACACTAAACCTACCTAATGTGTCTTCCTTTGGGCAGACATAATAGTTCAATTTAGTAGCATGTTGTGTAGATAGAGCTAAAAAATATTAAAAATTTAATCAAATAGATAATTTCTTTATCAACCTTAATAATTCCATGATTATATATCAAACCAACCCTTAAAAAAACTAAAACTTCCTTTAAATTCTGTAATTAAATCATTAATCTTAATTATATACTAATTGATATACATGAAATAACATTTAGTGACATTTATCGCTATGCATACAAATCGTAATCGATTAGGAATTGTGAAACAGTGAGTTCACGAATATGCTAATCTATTAAAAGAAAATCTAATCAATTAATATTTGATTCTTGAAAGCTTTATTCAAATCGATTTGTATTGATCCTGTCACAAAGTTAAGGTGGTTAATTGATTGAGAAAGATTCTTAATTGATCAGGATAGTAATTGGCCCATCATTTTTATTCATTATTTTAGACTCGGTAATTGATTAGCCGATCAAAACAATCAATTATACCATCATGATTTAACCTAAAATTAGGTTAAATAGTGACAACTCTTCTGACGTTTTCATGTTCTTCATAAAATATGAAAAATTTGAAACTAAAAATAAGTCTAATCTAAAATTTTCTTATATGTTTTTCGATCATAAAAAATTATATTACACTAGAAAAATTTGATCTAACATATTAATAATAAATCGATGAAAAATTTAAACTTTATTGTCATAAAAAAGATGAAACAAAGCAATTGATAGAAACGAATTTTCTCCTAACCGCATGAATTCTAGGAACGAAATAAGAATTTGAAAGATAAAACACAAGATATAAAAGCATGAATCTTGTTACGTCGAAAACATGACATAATAACATGAAATATAAATCATATACGACAAGAAACCTAATTGAAGAGTCATTGTGCTTGTCCTAGTGTCACCAACTTGATCCCCGTGGAAGAAGATGCATCAGAAAGAAGAAAGATAATCTTCCAAGAGACTTAGGGGATGACCGTGACATAAAAATACTTGTATCCAATACTTCGAAATATAATAAATATAAGTTAGATTACTTTAAATTTAAATGATTCAGATTATATTTATATATGTAAAGCTCACGTAATAAAGAAAATAATATCCAAGAGACCCCTTAAAATTTCCTATGACAACTTTCACCCCCTCGGAAAATTTCCTATGGCAACTTTCACCATCTCGGTATAAAATTCCTGACTCCGTCCACCACATCTAGCCCCTCTAACGAGAACAGCCGTGGAGGCGCTAAAAGTCGAAGCTTTCCTTTGTTTCTCATAAAGGCCAGTGGAAAGGAGTAACCTTTTAGACTCACCAGAGACTGACTCGTAAGCGATGGAGTAATCTCCTTCGAAATGAATCCATGGATGAGGTGGTTCGTAACCTTGGGGAAAGGACCGGGGAGGGGAACCAGCGCCTGCGAAGGGGAAATAGAAAGGATGCCCTATATTGAGATCAACAAGTAGTCGATCTATCTCAGAAGATATGGAACAAGAAAATCCGAGAGAGAGAGAGAGGACGACAGCAGGATGCATGAAAAAACTGCAAAGGAATGGCCGGGAGATTAGGATTTAGGAAAGGTTTAAATTTTTTGTATTCAGAAGTGAAATGGGTAATATTAAAATTTATTCACGTGGTTTAATAAAATATCGTTTTAGTCTGGGAGTATATTACATATAAGAGTGTTAAATTATCGTCTAAATATTTATGATTTAATTTATTTTACTTTTAAATGAGAATTAGGAGGGTAGACTTCTAAATTATTCATCAGGGGCTTTTTTAGATTTGCTCTAATAATTTGTCAAAACGTTACATAAGACCAAACCGATCAGTCAATGTTAACTTATTTAATATTTAAAAATTAAACAACGTTCTAGAAGTGCACTAGAAAAATAACAAGAAATAAAAGGATTTAATGTCAAAATTCATAGTAAAAATAAAAAAACAACAATTATTTTTTAAAAATCGTCTTTCTTTTTTTTTAATTAAAAAGGCATGCTAAATATTTTTTTTGTTCAAATTATCCCTATTTAATAGAAATAATTTTTTTTCTTTCCATTGAATACTTTATAAAATTTTAAGAATTACCTTTTATAATTCTATTTATTTATATCCATGTAATTATTTATTTTATGTAAAGTTAAAAGTTTATCTATTAATCATAGTTAAATTCATATCTAAGTAATTTATTTTTCTATTAAATTAATTTTATACGGATATATATATATATATATATATATATATATCAAAATGTCCAAATAAATACATGAATTATCTTAACATTTTGAAAATGATTAACTATAAAATGCTGAAAAAAATACAAAAATAATAATTTTAAGATATTCGTGTTAACTAACTTTAATTTTAAATATAAAAAATTATATTTGTTTTAAAACAGAATCTTTTATATATATAAAATAAAAGAAAATGAAGTTGAATGGTAATTGAAATAATTTAGAAAACTGATGAGATATATCATTAAAATTTAGAAGCTTAATTTTCTAGGCTTTGCTTTTTCTTTGGTTGGCATGGCAGCTCGCTGTATATGCCTTCAATTCTCATGCGCCACAGATCACAAGCAGTCAGTGCCCTCTTGTTGTTTGTCCCCAGGCCTCTTGCTGCTATAATTGGCATCAGATAGATCCACATCAAAAGGATCTTTCACAATAAATGTTGGGCCTCAGTTATGAATGAATCCCATGTGGATTCAGCAAGTTACCGAAGAGTGAAAGCGTTTAATTTCTTCATGTGACTAATTGGACTTCAATTCTTTGTTGCCCAGAACATGAACATGAGGCATCATTCACCTCACTGTCCAGCACTGGAACACTCCAATCACCAGTCGCCTCCTTCTCCTTCTAGTCTTCTACGTACTCCAGTCCACTGCTGTTTTCCTCACAGATTCAGAGAGTTAACTGCACTTGACTAATGATTCTAAGCCTGTGTCTGGCTTAGCTTTGAGTACGCCAATGGTGCTCAGAGTTGGGAAATAAGACAGTAGAAGTCCGGCAAGGCGTTCTTCCTTGGCATTTATTGCGGGTGAAATGACGACCCCATAGGCGTTGTCGCCACTGTTACTGTCAGGGAAAAATAAATGCCTGATTAATTTGTTGATGATTATTTTGTGGAGGGTTGCACTGCTGTTGGTTGTCGTTGGAAAAATAAATACCTACCTGATTAATTTGTTGATGATTATTTTGTGGAGGGCTGTGCTGCTGACTGCTGTTGGTTGTCGTTGGAAAAATAAATACCTGATTAATTGGTTGAGCACGGCCTCATCTGCGTTGTTGTTGTTGCTGCTGTGACTGTCGGGAAAAATAAATGCCTGATTAATTTGTTCAGGATGTTGGGTAACTTTTTATGGATATATTTTGCTTGGTTAAAATTTGAGAGATGCATGAGAGTATTTTGTAATTATTTTTTGTTTGATTTGTTTCTATTTTGTGTTGTTGATTTTATTAAAAATAAATTGCGTCACTTGGATAAAAAATTTCTAAAATAATTATATCTTTTATGAAATAATTCTATAAGGTATAAAATTAAGATGATATTTTTAAAAAGTTGAATTATATAGTATAAAATAATAATATTTCTAAAATTAATTATCTTTATAAATATGTTAAATCTTGTCAATCTATTTATATATTTAAGTTATATTATGTTAAATATTTGAAATATTTTTTAATTTATAACATAAAGGTTTTTGTCAATTAACTAAATTTTTTTATATTATATAATACAAGTTGTTCTGATTTTTGTTTTGTCTATTCTTCATTCTAAAATAATCAGAAGATAGGTTTATAATTCTAAAGGGAAAATCATGATAATTTTTCTAAACTAAATTATTAGTGATAGAAGTTAAAATATATTTTTTCAATATTATAAACTCTGAGTTTATTAATTGGTAATTAAAATATATTTTTGTTAGGATTTCAACTTTTTAATATGGCGAAAACATATTATATTTTTGGTCTGATCTCATGTGTGTCCAGATAATTATTACCGTGAAAAACTTTTATAGGGCATAACTTCCAGGATAAGATATTAGAAATCTTTGCAATATGTATATATTTTTTTAATTAAAATACGATATTGTAGCCTATTATATTTTTATATTATAATATTTTTTATATATTAGTTCCATTTTGTTAGTTATATTTTTAGGGTTTATTTTTCTATAAATGGTAAAAAAATGATTCGTTCGTCCCAGCGCCCCGCCAATTCATTCTAAGACTAACACGGAAGAAATAAATTACGAAAGTGGACACACTGGATTTCTAAGGTTAACACGAAAAAAATAAATTACGAAGATGGATACACTGGATTTATCAAATTTTGACTCTTAAATCTTAATATTATAACACTCACGTATTAATCATGAATACATCCTATGGGACTTCGTTTTCCATAAGAGATTTTATAAAATCCATATCTAATTTTCTATTTTATCTAAATCAAATACCCTAACTTGAAAAATTCTAAGCGCTTAATCCGCTTATATATCCTCGCTCACCTTCTCATTTTTCATGGTTAAAAAAATATTTATTCTTTTTCGACTTCAGATCAGCAAGTAAGTTCTTATATGAGCTCTTCGCACTCCCAAGAATATTAACTCTTTTCCGGCTTCTTCCAAGAAAGTGTTTTAGTTTTTTTAAATATTTTTTAATAAATAATTTCTTAAATAATTATTAATCTTAAAATATACCATATTAATATCTAAATTATATTTATTTAAATACTATAACCTAAAAAAAACTAAATCATAAAAAATATATTATTAACTTAAATCCGTTATAATTCAATTCTTAAATCCTAAAATTTATAACGGTTATATATCACATTAGTATATAAATTTTGTTATTTTAAACCGTATAACCTAAGAAGGAAGTCTAAACCTTAGGAGAAAATTTTATTAACTTAAATCCGTTATAATCCATCTTTTAGATCTTAAAATCTTAAACCTTAAATATATTTAAAAAAAAATTTAAAAAATCTTTCTGAACTAAACATCTCAGGTGCCTGTATTGAATATAGGCGTCTCAGATTTGACACTAAGTCCATAGTGTCACACGACGAAGAGTTCGCAGCGGGGCAGGTTATATAATATATATATATATATATATATATATATATATATATATATATATATATATATATATATATATATATATATTAGTTTGTGATTTACAATTATTCTAGTTGATCAATAAGTAGTTTTGAGTCAAAATTATTTGATCGACAAAAGGACAGAGTAAAACTTTGATGTGGTCAACTTTGATGTAAATAAATATTCTAAGAAAAAGTTCATAAGAATAAGCTTAAATGGGAATGACATCCAGTGAATTAGGATATTTTTATTTGGTTTGGACGTACGCAGAAAATAGGGAAACAGAAAAGTGTTTTTAGAATTTTTAAATTTCGATACTTGAAACATGTAATATTAAAATGTATTCATATAGTTCAGTAAATATAATTCTCAGTATCTAGGACCCCTCAATAATTAATTAGATATTTATTGATCGAATTTTAATTATAATGTATTGTAAAATGGGATATTGATTAATGAAAATACGAGTCGACTGGTTCAAGTCGACTGATGTTTTTTACCAATCGATTGATTAGGGTTAAAATCGAAAATAAATACATAATTTGATAATTTTGAAACTATCATATATGATTTGGATATTTTGAAATTTCTTTTACGTGATACAGTAAAAAATTATATCATATATAATGCAGCTGAATGGTAATTGAAATAATTTAGAAAACTGATAAGATGCTTCCTTAAAACTCAGAAGCTTAGAGAGCGTTTGGTTTGCCTCATTTTTTATTTTTATTTTTAAAAAAAATCATATTTTCTGAAAAATAATTTTATTTCATTATTTAGTTTTTCAGAAAATGCTATATCTTTTTCTGGAAAATAAGTCTAGAAAATATAAATCAAATATATTTTCTTAAAAATTATATTTTTTTATGAAAAATAAAAAAAAAATAAGTATACCAAATGTAATCTTAATTTTCTAACCTTTTGTTTGCCATGGCAACTGTATGTCTTCTCATGCGTTATAGCTCATAGGTCAGTGCCCTCTTGTTGTTTGTCAACTCATTACTTTTATAATTGACACCAGTTCACCTCAAAAGTATCATCAAATCTTCTCACTATAAGGACAAGATGATTAAATCTCTAAATAAAATTTTTTATAGCTTCTAACGTATTATATCAATGTCTGAAAATTTAGATTCTTTCTATAATGAAAAAATCTCTCTTATAATTTTTTCATGGGTTATACATTACAAATCATATACCTCCCTATATTAGGAATTATAAATCACAATGCAATACAACTTTACTATTAATTACGAGCTCTGGCTTTAAGAGAATTTTTTTTTTTGAATTTTCACTACTGTTTTGAATTACAACCTCAAATTTCATATCTATAATGGTTTTTTTTTTGAATTTTTTTATTTTACAAACTTCTCACAAATATTATATTGGAGATACCTGAAATGAATGTTTGGCCTCAGAGATGAAGACAAAAAAAAGAGGCGGGCTTCTTGGGATGACAATAGAAGGAATTAAATGTTTGGCCTCAGAGACACCTAATCCCCATTTCAAATATCTATTGGCTTGTCAAAAATATTTTTAATTTTTAACTCATTTCATAAAAACATTAATACAGGAATCAATTATAAACAATTATTATTATTATCGGGTCAAGTTCGACTGTTCGAGGATAAAAATAGCATCCTCATATCCATCCTGTTCAATTTGCGGGGATTTGAAAAATCCCGAACCTGAATTCAAACCTAAAAACATTATTCGAATCCGTCTCATTTTCAATTTTTCATGTAACTATGAATCCGTGATGAAAATTATCATTCTTAATGCTGCTGCCTTGTTATAGCTGTTCCTGTTCGAAAAATAAATGGCTGATTAATCTGTTGAGGATGTTAGGTAGCTTTTTTATGGATATGTTTTGCTTGATTAAAATTTTACAGATGAGAGTAGTTTTGCAATTATTTTTTTGTTTCTATTGTGTGTTGTTGATTATAAATTGTGCCACTTGGATACAAAAATACTAAATTGATTATATCTTTTTATGAAATAATTCTAGAAGGTATAAAATTAAGATGATATTTTTAAAAAGGTTGAATTATATAATATAAAATATTAATATTTCTATAATAAATTATCTCTATAAATCTGTTAAATGAATAAATCATGCCAATGTATGTATATATTTAAGTTATATTATGTCAAATATTTTTTAATTTATAACAGAAAGTTCTTATTTTTTGTCAATTAACTAAATTTTTTTATATTATGTAATACAAGTTATTTTGATTTTTGTTTTGTCTATTCTTCATTCTCAAATAAAAACAAGATAGTTTTTTAATTCTAAAGCAAAATCATAATAATTTTTCTAATCTAAATTATTAGTGATAGAAGGCAAAATATTTTTTTTCTTTATTATAATATATCATTGAGTTCTTTTTATATTATAAATAGGAGTGTGTTTTGATTTTTTAAGTTGTCTATTTTTGAATCTCAGATAATCACAAGGTAATATTTTTAATGTTAAAGGGAGAAAAAAATAGACGATGATGCCTATTATATCCGTACAAATCCAATTAGAAATGACAAACATTGTGTTTTTTTATTGGTAATTAAAATATGTTTTTGTTAGGATTTTAAGTTTTTAATATGACCAAAATATATCATTGTTTTGATCTGATCTCATGTGCGTGTGTTCAGATAATTATTACAGTAAAAAACTTTTATAGAACCTAACTTCTAGAATAAGATATCAGAAATCTTTGCAATATGTATACATTTTTAATTAAAAAATGATTTTGTAGCCTATTATATTTATATATTATAAGATTTTTTATATATTAATTCCATTTTGTTAGTTGTATTTTTTAGGTTTTTTTTTTCAAAAAAGACTTTATAAAATGCATATCCATTTTTCTATTTTATCTAAATCAAATACCCTAATTTGAAAAATTCAAAGCCCTTATATATCGTCTCTCACCTTCTCTTTATTCATGGTTAACAAAAAAATATGAACTCTTCACACTTCCAAGGATATATATATCTTAGCTTGTGATTTACAATTATTTTAGTCAATCAATCAAGTAGTTTTGAGTCATTTGTGTTTTACAATTATTTTAGTCAATCAATCAATTAGTTTTGAGTCAAAATTATTTGATGGACAAAAGGACATAGTAAAACTTTGTTCCGTTCAAGGGCCACATGGTTTGATGTAAATAATAATAATCTCAACCGTCTTCGCCTATATAAGACCTTGCTTTGTGTGAGAAAGTAGCGATCCATAAACAAGCTTAAGATTGTACCGAGGAACTGAGCTACTTTAGTCTAGCAAAAGCTTTCTAAGGTTAGATTTTTTTTTTTTTACTTAGATTGCTATCTTAGTTTCCTGATCCATTTTCCTTCCTTTGCTTTGTGCTATTTCCTTCCTCTGTCATTATAATCCTCAAGGGGAAATCCTTTGTGCTATATATTTTACTTTCCTTGTGTGCTATTTCCTTCTTCTGTTAGATCGCTGCAATTTATAGCTACTTGAATCATTTTAGTCCTCATGGAGGAATCCTCTGAAATCGAGATGAATATCACTAAAGAAGATGAGAGGATTGAGACATCACTGGACATGGAATGGGTAGCCTCATTGGAGAAGAAGGTGTCAGACACAGAATTTAGGGACAGAAGCAGAGAGCCAACAATATACAGAGTCCCGGATATCTTGAAAAGTGCCGACCCCCAAGCCTATGAGCCATCGCTCGTCTCGCTCGGCCCCTACCACCGCGACAAACCTAAACTACAGGCCATGAATCAGCTCAAATGGAAGTACCTCAAGTTTGTCCTCGAGCTGAACCATGGTATGGTGATGAAGGACTATCTGGCTCAGATCAAGGAGCTGGAAACGCGAGCACGCGATGCCTATTCGGAGGAAGTGGAGATGGACAGCAACAGTTTTGTGGAAATGCTGTTGTTGGATGGATGTTTTGTGATGCTTACAATAATGGGGATGGCTATCAACAGCCAGAAGGAGTTTTCAGGAGAGATTACCTTGTGGACTCATTTTAATGCAATACAAGATATCTTCATTCTCGAAAACCAGCTTCCTTTCTTTCTTCTTGAAAAATTGTACAAATATGCATTTCCTGACTCCAACCCTGATCAATTTCGACGTCTAACATTCAAGTTCATCAGCGAGCATTTCTTCAGTAACTTTAAACTTACCTCCGACAATGAGACTTTTCACCACATAATTCATCTTTTTCTTTCTGGCATTGATCCGACAACAAACCATAGCATTGCCAATGGCAATGGCAATGGCAATGGCAATCAGTCCTCCAGTACATTTGGCTTCCTATGCATCTCTAAACTAGTTGAAACAGTATGCGTATCGTTGCCATCAAAGCTGCACTCGTCTTTGTTATCGCAGGTGAACAAGATACGCACTGGTCGAGATGCTAACCCCGAGGAGAATCTCCCTGTCCCTGACACACCATGGATTCCTAATGCTACGGTATGCAATGAAGCTGAAATTTACTTCAAAAGAAAACGGAAAGCTAAGAGTTTCCTGGATATTACATTTGACAACGGCAAGTTGGAGATTCCCCAAATTCACATAGACTACACCACCAAATCGTTCTTGAGAAATCTTATCGCGTACGAGCAATGTTCAACGGATTCCAAGTTCCGTGTTACAACTTATCATGTGTTTATGGACTACCTCATTGATACAGCAGCAGATGTCGAATTGCTTCAACAACGTGAAATCATTATTAGCGATTTAGGGGACAGTCAAGAAATTGCCGCTCTATTTAGCAAACTTAACACGAATCTCTCCTATAGCTCAGATGGTTTCTACCTTGTAGACGTTCTCACTGCCATGAAGAAGCACAACGACACTAGATGCAACAAATGGCGCGCAAGGTTGAATCGCGATTACTTTAGTAATCCTTGGGCAGTTATCTCATTATTCGGTGTTCTTGTCCTATTTGTTCTTACTGTGATACAAACCACGTTTACTGTTCTGAGCTATTTTCAGTCGTCACACTAGCTTCGTCACTTAAAAGTAGAACGTGGGAATGCTTGTTGTTGTTTAGAAACTAATTTTTGTTGCTTATGATGTATCATATGTATGTGTACGACGAGATGTGATGTGTTCTTTTCATGCTATCCATCCTATCAAGGATATGCCTTTAGCAGAGTTGTTGCAACATTTTTGCTTGGGCTTGCTAGAGGAGCCTTTAAAATCTTAGTTTCATAAAAAAATTAATTCCACTAGTTAAATTTTCAATGAATTATTATTAATCTATCTTCGAGTTTTAATTTTGAACACTTGGGTTAGAAAATAGTAAGGCTATGTTTTCAAATAGAAATTTGTGTTTTCAAAATTAAAATTTTTGAGCCAAATGTATATTATTAATACATACTTTAGTCTTCTCAATAATTGATCAATGATTACTATATATATTAATAGTTAAGGTTTAAAATAAATGTATAATAACTAATTAACATTGTAAATCAAGAGTCTCACCTTAACAATATGTCAATATCTAAGTGTCTCAATACTTGAAGATCTTTTGACATGAAAAATGCTTCTACTGTGGATGCCTATCTGACAACTATTTGAGGCATTCCGAAGAACTTCTCTTCGATATTTGTCAATCCATTAATATGATCCTTGTGCCTTAAATGCATCTGTCGTGGTCTTTCAACTTGCAACTTGAATGTATTAATTCGTGACTATCAAAGAGATTTAAGTGGTCAAAAACTCTTGTTTCTTACTCTTAAGATTAGTCATCTCTCTAAAAGTCTACCATCGTTACTCCTTACCAAAGTTGATGAGACCTCATATAAAATCATTTACAAAAGAAATAAGCAAAGTAACACGAAGAAGTTGAATATACAAACAATTTAGGACTTAGAGGTAGAAGCCTTTGAATAAGATTATAACAAATAAAAGAATGTTTTGTGGAGATGCGGAATGCCCGAGAATAATGTCTTTGTTGTTGTAACTCAAGCTCTCTTTTCACCTCTATTTTAGTCTTCAATCCATTCTTGAATAAACTTCTCTTAGTTTTTCAATTTAAGATCAGACGACTCAATTAACATTGTCAGTCGATTAAAACTTAGATCACAAGATTGTTATCTGCTATTTATTGTCTTTAATTGACTGTTTGCTTGTATAGTCGACTTGAAGTCTCATTAGCCAACTCATCGGATAAGATAATTTTCAAATAGTCTTCTTTTTAAAATTTAAAAAATAAATGAATTGATTGTCTAGTCTGAAACAACATCAATTGACTATTCAGTTTACTAATTTTGAATAGAAACATTCTATTCACAACTAATTCAACCTAAATTGACTTCTTAGTCGACACAATGCATCAGTCAAATAGAGTCAATGATCGATGCATTGACTCAATCATTTACTACCACCGAAAAGATAATATTGCATGGTCATGTATGAAATTCATAGTTTGATCCCTAACTATGATGTATGTTATGAAAGTTTTCTCCAAATGGAGCGCGCGATTATGGAATGTCGAACTTCTGGGTCATTCACCACGAATGCTTCCTAATTTACCCTAGCAATAGGTAAAAAACTACCATGAAATCGAATCAATCATCCCAGGTTCGATACTACCTGGTTTATTATTTTTTTCATGATCATGTACGAGGCATAAATAAGAATCTACTTGAACCCCAAAGTATAGGTCACTCGACTCTCATAACTTAGAACTTACGGTAATTTATCAAAAGGCGTACCTAAGAATTGGAAATTACCAATTCCGTATCATAGTTTCTATTTTACCAAAGGGCGCATGTCTTTATGTGAACTTCCTTTTATACCCCTCCTTCTAACTGCTGTCTTTCTCATTCTCTATCTCAGCAAAAATTTCGAGACGGTAGCACGTGAATTTTATTTTAAAATAATATATTATGAAATCGACGCTAAAAACGTAAGATAAAAATTAAAAAAATATTTCAGTTAAAAATAACTCATCCAACGTGATTTAAAAATATAATTAAATAATTTTTATATTTGATTAATAAAAATTAATATATTAAATAATATTTAATAAATATATTAATATATATAAAAAATTCAAAAAAAACGTATGCTATAGCAATAAAAAAACAAAAAAAATTAAAAAAAAAACGAATTCAGAATAAAAAAAATGTAAAAAAAATTCAAAAAAAACGAATTCAGAAATCAAAAAGAAAAAGCAAAAAAATTCAAAATAAAACGAATTCAGAAATTAAAAAAAACATTGCTGCAGAAATTAAAAAAAAAAACTGGGCCTGAAATATTTTATTTCAAGCCCACGTTGGGCCTGAAATCTTTTGATTCAGGCCCGACGTGGAATCAAAATTTTTTTTATTTTAAAAATATATTAATATATAAAAAAACCTATCAAAACACTTAATTTGAAATTAAAATGCAGGGCCTGAACATAGATGTGATGTCCATCAGTGAATTTTGGTCAAAACCCACTGATATTTCTAAACTACTCCTATTTGATTTGTGATATCTAATATATAGATGTTGCTAATATATAGATGTTTGGAAACCTAAAAAAAAACAATAAAAACATCATCTCCTACCTCTACCCTCTCTATTCATATGGAGTTTTCAGAAATCCAGATATGGGAGGTCCATCAGTGAGTTTTGGTCAAAACTCACTGATATTTCTAAACTACTCCTATTTGATTGGTGATATCTAATATATAGATGTTTGGACACCTAAAACATCATCTCCTACCTCTACCCTCTCTATTCATATGGAGTTTTCAGAAATCCAGATATGGGAGGTCCATCAGTGAGTTTTGGTCAAAACTCACTGATCTTTCTAAACTACTCCTATTTGATTGGTGATATCTAATATATAGATGTTTGGACACCTAAAACATCATCTCCTACCTCTACCCTCTCTATTCATATGGAGTTTTCAGAAATCCAGATATGGGAAGTCCATCAGTGAGTTTTGGTCAAAACTCACTAATATTTCTAAACTACTCCTATTTGATTGGTGATATCTAATATATAGATGTTTGGACACCTAAAACATCATCTCCTACCTCTACCCTCTCTATTCATATGGAGTTTTCAGAAATCCAGATATGTGAGGTCCATCAGTGAGTTTTGGTCAAAACTCACTGATCTTTCTAAACTACTCCTATTTGATTGGTGATATCTAATATATAGATGTTTAGACACCTAAAACATCTATATATATGAATAGAGAGGGTAGAGGTAGGAGATGATGTTTTAGGTGTTCAAACATCTATATATTAGATATCACCAATCAAATAGGAGTAGTTTAGAAAGATCAGTGAGTTTTGACCAAAACTCACTGATGGACCTCCCATATCTGGATTTCTGAAAACTCCATATGAATAGAGAGGGTAGAGGTAGGAGATGATGTTTTAGGTGTCCAAACATCTATATATTAGATATCACAAATCAAATAGGAGTAGTTTAGAAATATCAGTGGGTTTTGACCAAAATTCACTGATGGACATCACATCTATGTTCAGGCCCTGCATTTTAATTTCAAATTAAGTGTTTTGATAGGTTTTTTATATATTAATATATTTTTAAAATAAAAAAAATTTTTTGATTCCACGTCGGGCCTGAATCAAAAGATTTCAGGCCCCACGTGGGCCTGAAATATTTTATTTCAGACCCAACGTGGGCCTGAAATATTTTATTTCAGGCCCAGCGTGGGCCTGAAATAAAATATTTCAGGCCCAGTTTTTTTTAAAATTTCTGCAGCAATGTTTTTTTTAATTTCTGAATTCATTTTTTTTTGAATTTTTTTTACGTTTTCTTTTTGATTTCTGAATTCATTTTTTTTTGAATTTTTTTTTACATTTTTTTTTATTCTGAATTCATTTTTTTTTGAATTTTTTTATTTTTGTTATTGCTGCAGCATACGTTTTTTTTTGAATTTTTTTATATATATTAATATATTTATTAAATATTATTTAATATATTAATTTTTATTAATCAAATATAAAAATTATTTATTTATATTTTTAAATCACGTTGGATGAGTTATTTTTAACTAAAATATTTTTTTAATTTTTATTTTACGTTTTTAGCGTCGATTTCATAATATATTATTTTAAAATAAAAGTCACGTGCTACCGTCTCGAAATTTGTTGCTTAGATAGAGAATGAGAAAGATAGCAGTTAGAAGGAGGGGTATAAAAGGAAGTTCACATAAAGATATGCGCCCGTTGTAAAATAGAAATTATGATACGGAATTGATAATTTTCAATTCTTAAGTACTCCTTTTGATAAATTACCGTAGAACTTACCATCATAGTTTGACTTTGCTACTAAAGTCATATCTTGTTATGTCTTAAGCATTTATCGATCGAGCTCTTGGATCACTCCACATGTCATCCTTAGCTAGCACCTCCAAGCATCTCATCTTCAGTCCCTCGAATGTCCATTTCGTCTTATTGGGACCAATAGAGATGACTAAATGAGATGAATAGTCCATCACTTACTTTCACTTAACAAATGATCAGTGCAGTGAGAATAATACCAAAAAATAAGAAACAAGAATAAGAACAATACTATAAGTCGTTTATCGTGATTCATGATTCTTCCATGAACTATTATGTCTAGGGACTTTGATCTGTTGACGAATCACTCTTAGAATCTCTCTATGTTTTCTTCTTCATGGATACTTTTGGAGGCAAAGAGAGCACTTAAAAATTCCTATTCGTACTAGTTACGCAAAAAAATAAATAAATATACACAAGAAGAAGCAATACAAGTAAAACAATTAATTTACAAATGAAATCTTCACTTTGTTTGCTTTAGATTACTTTAGGTTGCTCACCAAAGGCTCTAAAATGCAACAAAACTCGCCCAAGAACTCTTAAGAATAGGCGGCTAAGAATCTTCTAAGAAATCAACTTTTATAGACTTCTGCTCGAGTATAAAATTCGTTGATCCTTCGATTGCTCGAGAACCTTCAATTTACTGCTCCATTGTAATTTGTAGCGAGTCTGAATTTGAACATTTGTTGAGCTTTATCTGCTTAACATCCTTTTAGAGATTTCTATGTCGTCATCAGTTGACTAGTATGACCATCCCAGTTGATTGGTCTTCAGTTCAGTAGATTGGTCAATCGACAGAATCGAACAGAAACATTCTATGTTGGAAATTCTAGGTCGCAAAAACCACTTTTTGCGTTGCGGAAACCCCAGAATCTCGGCCACGGATCCGTGCGAACATATAAAACAAATACGAGTACGAGTTTAATATCTAGATCTACACTAGATCTACGTGATAAGGTCATTACCCTTGACGCGTAGCCCTTCGCTTTCCCGCTTGTCCAAGAGGCCGCCGGATCTCGTAGAGTATCAAAGTAGACACTCCTCTATATGTATCCACGCGAACAAAAGAAGATGGATCGAAACCTTGGTGTGCTAGCACCCCTATGGGTTTCGGCCAAGAGAGGGAGAGGAAGAAGAAAAATCCGGGAGGAGAAGAAGAGCCACCAAAAAGAAACAAAACCCACCTTTTGTTCACCTTGGGTGGCCGGCCACTTAATGGCCATTAATGGCCATTAGGTGGCCGGCCATAATGGCCATTAAGTGCCATTAGGTGGCCTTCCAAATCCCCTATCAATTTGAATTCGAAATTCAAATGGGGGGGAAAACCAAGTCAAGTCTAACTTGAATTGGAACCAAGTCAAATCAAACTTGATTTTGATTTAGGTCAAGTCAAACTTGCCTTTTATGGACTTTCCATATTTAGCCAAGTCAAACTTGACTTCATTTCTTCTCCCATGTTGAGTCTAACTCGAAGTGGAACCAAGTCAAGTCAAACTTGATTTGGATTTAGGTCAAGTCAAACTTGCCTTTTATGGACTTTCCATATTTAGCCAAGTCAAACTTGACTTCAATTTTTCTCCATCTATTTGTTCTTTGCGTGTGACCCTATAGGTTCTTGTAACGTTGGCAATGCTTCTAACCTCTTAGAAACATAAGCAATGAGCGGTATCTAGCAACACATCATTGCTACCCAAGTTACAAGAATGTTGAGATCCAACATCACCTTGTGACTAATAATTGTGACTCTCACAATATATGATAATGTCCCTCTATCCATTTGATATCTAGATCGACTCAATTGAGGCATAGACCGTGTCATCCTCGAGTCAATCTATATCTTGAACTCCAAGTAGACTCACACTAATCAAATGAGTTCAATATCTCATATTGACTCACTTGGGCATGGCCATGCACTTTGTGGTCTAACTCTATCAAGAATACGATATCGCTCCCGTCATATAGGAGGGATAGATCCCATCTACATCACTCACATCCCTCTCCATAATTTGTTACATACCCAGTAATCGCCTTTATAGTCCACCCATTTACGGGTGACGTTTGACGAAGCCAAAGTACGTAACTCCTTATGTAGGAATCCATGGTGACTTCAGGTCCAAGGACTAATAGTCATACTAATAGCCACATGAGAAAGTATATGACACTCATATAACGATCCATGATACTTTCTCATGGCGGGTCATTCAGTATACATTCTCCAATGCATACCCATGTGTCAACTTGATATCTCTATATCCATGACTTTTGAGATCAAGTCATCATGTTGACCTACATGCTAGTCTCTACGTATTAACATTGTCCCTGAATGTTAATACTCGACTAGGAATAATTTAGAGTAGTGTTCTCCATATCATCTCACTATCGATTCAACCAATCGATTGATATAGATAAGAACTTTCTACTCAAGGACATTATTATACTTAGCTAATTGGCACAAATACACGTAAGTATAATAACCATAAAACATGCCTTTATTTATACATAGGAATATGATACAAATTAGTCCATACAATCATTACATGATCGGCTCTAGGGCTCTCACCAACAATCTCCCACTAGCACTAGTGCCAATCACTGTAGTATCTAATACCCAATGATCTAGTGTGACCATCATGCTTTGTCTGTGCCAAAGCCTTGGTCAGGGGATCTGCGACATTCGCCTCTGTGGGTACTCTGCATATCTTCACATCTCCTCTATCGATGATCTCTCGAATGAGATGGAAGCGCCGTAGTATATGTTTGGTCCGCTGGTGTGAGCGAGGTTCCTTAGCCTGCGCAATAGCTCCATTATTGTCACAATAGAGCTCTATGGGATCTGCAATGCTAGGAACCACCCCAAGCTCTGCAACGAACTTGCGGATCCAAACTGCCTCCTTTGCTGCCTCTGATGCAGCAATATACTCAGCCTCTGTTGTAGAATCAGCAACTGTGTCCTGCTTCGAACTCTTCCAGCTCACAGCGCCGCCATTTAGACAAAACACGAACCCTGATTGCGATCTATAATCATCCTGGTCGGTCTGGAAGCTAGCATCACTGTAACCCTTTACAGTTAGCTCCTCATTGCCCCCATATATCAAGAAATATTCTTTAGTCCTTCTCAAGTACTTAAGAATATTCTTGACCGCTATCCAGTGACGCTCACCTGGATCTGACTGGTATCTGCTCGTCATACTTAAAGCATACGAGACATCAGGACGAGTACATAGCATGGCGTACATGATAGATCCTATGGCCGAGGCATAAGGGATCTTATCCATGCGGTCTCTCTCCTCTCTAGAAGAGGGACTTTGAGTCTTCGAAAGACTCATACCATGTGACATAGGCAGAAATCCTTTCTTGGAATTCTGCATGGCAAACCGAAGTAAGACCTTGTCAATGTATGTACTCTGACTTAGGCCAAGCAATCTCTTAGATCTATCTCTATAGATCTTGATGCCTAAAATACAGGCTGCTTCACCTAAGTCCTTCATTGAGAAACAATTCCCCAGCCAAGTCTTCACAGACTGAAGCATAGGAATATCATTCCCAATGAGTAGTATGTCATCCACATACAATATGAGGAAAACTACTATGTTTCCTTCAACCCTCTTGTAGACACAGGGTTCATCTTCATTCTTGATGAAACCAAACTGTTTGATTGCATCATCGAATCGAAGATTCCAGCTCCGAGAAGCTTGCTTTAGTCCATAAATGGACCTTTGCAGCTTGCATACTCTGCCAGTATGCTTTGGATCTACAAAACCCTCAGGTTGTGTCATGTACACATCCTCGAGTAGGTTCCCATTCAGGAACGCGGTTTTGACATCCATCTGCCAGATCTCATAATCGTGGTATGCTGCAATAGCAAGCATGATCCGAATGGACTTGAACATCGCTACTGGAGAAAAGGTTTCATCATAGTCAATACCATGAATTTGTTTGAAACCCTTTGCTACCAGTCTACCCTTATAGGTATGCGTAAGTCCTCCCATGTCAGTCTTTCTCTTAAAGACCCACTTACACCCAATGGGTTTTACCCCTTCAGGTGGATCAACCAAGGTCCAAACTTGGTTGGTGTACATGGAATCCATCTCGGATCTCATGGCCTCAAGCCATTTCTCAGAGTCTGGGCTCATCACAGCTTCCTGATAGGTTGTAGGCTCATTCTCAATGAGCACAACGTCATTGTCATCAGACAAGAGAAATGAATATCTCTCAGGCTGATGACGTACCCTACCAGACCTGCGAAGAGGTAGGTCTACTTGAACAGGATGTTGTTCCATAACTCCTTGTGTAACAATCTCATGATCCACAACACTTTGTGGTTCCTGTTCAACCTCCATCAAGGCCTCAGTGCTTTGGTCCATATCTTGAAGTTCTTCAAGATCGAACGTACTCCCACTAGTTTTTCTAGAAACAAAGTCCCTTTCTAGAAAAACCCCAGTCTTCGCCACAAACACTTTGTGCTGACTGGGAATGTAGAAGTAATATCCCTTCGTTTCCTTGGGATATCCTACAAAATAGCACTTATCAGATTTGGGTCCCAGTTTGTCTGAGACTTGACGTCGAACGTAAGCCTCACAACCCCAAATCCTCATAAAAGACATCTGGGGACTCTTCCCAGTCCATATCTGATATGGTGTCTTTACTACAGCCTTTGATGGAACACGGTTAAGAGTGAAGGCTGCCGTGTCCAGAGCATATCCCCAAAAGGATATAGGAAGATCTGTGTGACTCATCATGGATCGCACCATATCTAATAGGGTACGATTCCTCCTTTCGGACACACCATTCCATTGTGGTGTTCCAGGAGGAGTGAGTTGGGACAGAATCCCACACTCAGCTAGATAGTCACGGAACTCATGGCTGAGGTATTCTCCACCTCGATCTGATCGAAGTATTTTAATACTCTTGCCAAGCTGGTTTTGTACTTCATTCTTGAATTCTTTGAACTTTTCAAAGGATTCTGACTTATGTGTCATCAAGTACACATAACCATATCTACTGAAATCATCAGTAAATGTAATGAAGTACCTATAACCACCTCTGGCAGCAACATTGAAAGGGCCACATACATCGTATGTATAAGACCTAACAAATCGGTTGCTCTTTCGCTGTGTCCACTGAATGGAGTCTTGGTCATCTTGCCAAGAAGGCAAGACTCGCATGTCTCAAATGATTCAAAATCAAATGAGTCCAGCAAACCATCTCTATGGAGCTGGGATAGGCGACTCTCATTTATATGGCCTAAGCGACAGTGCCAGATATAGGTTTGGTTCAAGTCATTAGACTTGAGCCTTTTGGTATTTATGTTATAGATAGGATTTTTCTAAGTCTAGAAGGTAGAGTCCGTTCATCAGAGGTGCACTACAATAGAACATATCATTTAAATAAACTGAACAACATTTGTTCTTTATTACAAACGAAAATCCTTTCTTGTCTAAACAAGAAACAGAAACTATGTTCTTAGTAAGAGCAGGCACATAATAACAATCATCTAACTCTAGTACAAGCCCAGAGGGCAGAGATAGCATATAAACTCCTGTAGCAACAGCAGCAACTCTTGCTCCATTGCCAACTCGTAAGTCCACCTCGCCCTTTGTCAATGTCCTGCTATTTCTCAGCGCCTGCACATTAGTACAAATGTGAGAAGCACATCCGGTATCTAATACCCATGATGTAGAAATAGACAAATTGACTTCTATAACATGAATACCTGAAGTAGAAGTCTGACTTCTCTTCTTCTGGAGATCTTCCATATATTTCTTGCAGTTCCGCTTCCAGTGTCCGGTCTCACCGCAGTGGAAGCAGGTAGCATCCTTGGCAACCCCTCCTTTGGGTTTCAGTGCTTTGCCCTTGCCCTTACCCTTGGCTTGAGACTTTCCCTTGCCTTTGGGCTTGCCCTTACCTTTGTCCTTCTGCACCATCAAAATGGGTTTGGCCTTCTTAAGATTGAGCTCAGCGGTTCTCAACATGCTGAGCATCTCAGGCAGGGGCTGTCAATTTCGCATTCATGTTCCAGT